>QEPC01012550.1:1103516-1123666 GCA_003113815.1 Sphenodon punctatus
TTTTTGGTGGGGCTCTAAGTTTTACATTGCAGCCATTTTTAAATGGCTGCAATGTAAAAAAATCCGGTACCCGGAATCCGGTACCCGGACCGGATTTACCGGGTTGAATCCGATAATGCTGGTACGCCCAGTACCGGCATTATCGGATACCGGATTTACCGGTTTTCCCGCCCCTACCAAATACCAATAGACTGAAGTAACCAAAGGACAGAATACTGAAATAAAGATCTGAAATTGCAAATGCAACTGGAAGTGAATAGTGATTTGTATCCACTTTGATAAAATGGATGTGAATATACTAAATTTATCAGATTCAGGGTGATTTCAGATGTGACACTATTGGCCCTGTCACTGAATCACCCAAATTATTCCCCGGCGGAATCGGACCAGCCCGTCAACAAATGAGCTGGCAGATTCCGCCGGGGAATCGGGGAGGGGCTGCGTGGTGCAATGTGTGGCTGCACAGCCCCGCCCCCCCGCACGCTTCCAATGCCACCCGCCATCTGGGAGATGGGCGGGCGCCGCGGCCAATGTGGCCGCGGCGCCCACCCAAACCCCAGGGTATTGACCACAGTCCGGAATCGGCGGCAAGCATGGCCGCTGATTCCAGGCCGTGGTCAGGGGTCAGACGAGATGTTACCACGCTCAACCACAGTGAATTCTGTCGTGGTTGAGCGTGGTAATGTCACATCTGTTGGGGGCACAAAGTGATTCCCACCGGGTGTTCACCCCCGGCGGGAATCACTTTGACCACACTTTTGGAGATGGTCCCCAGACCATCCTCGAAAGCGTGGTTATTTTGATCCCCGCCAGTGGTTCACTGTGGGAACATCTGGCGGAGATCAAACACATGTTATGGAACCATTCCCCACCACAGGGGATTGTCTGTGGTTGAGCGTGATCTTGTAACGTCTGAAAATACCCTCAGTCTTTGCTTTGGATAGTTGTTTCAGTTAGCGTTACTCCACATGGCATAACTGAGGGATCTGGAAGACAAGACTACTTTTACTGTGTTCGGTGGGGGGGGGTGAGGGGGGAGAAATGGTGTAAAAATAATGTAAAAATCAATATCGCTTCAGAAGAACAAATAAATGTAGAGGTGGCTCACAAACAGCATGTAAGTCAGTTAGCAAGGGCTAGTCTAAGGGCTTGGCATGGATGGTGTTAATCAGTGTTTCACCCTGAACTATCCTTAATTTGTAAACAAAAAAATGAATTTCCAAGACTCAGGCCTGTCCCAGAAGCCACATTCCTCACCCTAGAGCGGGTCATAGGAGGGAACTGAACCCTAGTCTCCGGCTAGTGGACCCTCCTGCCTCTCTACAATGGCATAGAAGACTGTAATTCTTGTGATTGCATCTGTATGGCGACCAACGCAGAAAGTGGGGCAGGAAAGTTAATGAAAACCAAATTAGCCATCCAGTTTTTTCTGGCTTTCATTTCCAATCCTGAAATGATCAATGCTGGCCTCTTCCTGGTCTGTCTTATTTTGGGGTGCACATTCCTCTTGGGGTGCACATTCCTCTTGGGAACGTTTCCAAGGGCTCAGCCACCCTTGAATTTAATTGCCATGACTCAGCCCTGGCAAGTGCTCCCCTCCCCACAAATTAATCAATCTCTTACCCTTGGAGAAACTGGAGCTGGTCTGGTAGAAAGGCAACACAGGCATAGGTAACACGGTACTACCTTGCACCCACCAGATCAGGAATGGGCTTTGCTAAAAAATAAAGTCAAACCCCGAACGTAAGGTTTGATCCCATCCTAGATGTGCTGCCTGCACCCTTCACATATACGTGAGGGGTCTATCATTGGCCTCACCTGATTAGGTTGTCCTGCTACTAGAGCATAATTGAAATCAAGTTTCCTCGGCTCCACCTGCCTGACAGATGAAAGTGGGAAGATATATAAGGATAGCTACAAGGCTGACTGACCAAGTGGCTGGAGGGAAATCTAGCCTCCTTTTGATGATATCTGTACCTGGGGAAACTGTTCTCTGCTTGTAAATTACTTTTATTTATCACAGTGGCCATTGCATTCATTTTGACTAATGGAAACAGTCCCAACTCCAGGGACATGAATTGGGTTAACTGACCTACATATTTTTTACCTCTAGGGCTGTGACTCAGTGTGCTACCTTAAAGGGTAAGAACTTTATCAACAATTTAATCATTAATGAAAAAATGTTACACAATGTTCTATCAATTGTTAATCAATTATTAATCAATTCCTCCAAGTAATAGAATTTTGGAGGAAAAATAATACATTGATTCTTCAAAATATTTAAGATTGGGCTATCCACAGAACCCTTGTTGATTCTATTGTGTTACTTCCCCAAGAAGGTAAGATGTGCAGTAGCCAATTGTTGAATTTCTCTACAATTAGTAATCTGAAAGACCAAATTATAAGCCAATCATAGCAAAGAAGAATATGACTGATAATCTCATAGAGGGGTCAGACATATTTTGATTTCAGATTCCATTTTTTGAATTGTAAAAAAAAATGCATATGCTGATAAAAGGTTAGGCAGACACAAGTGGGTATTTTGAATGAATGTACTAAGTGAATGTTAGGGATAACCATCTGTTTTGTTTTCTATGGTAGTATTTTTTCAGTTCATGTATTAAGTTAAACTGGGAAAAAATTAAGACGCCATTAGATGCTTGCCCTCGTTGTTGTGGTTAATTATGTGTGTTAATAGGATAAAGCCCTGGATTCTTTCCAAGCAACGTGGGAAATGCAAAATCTGTGGGGAAAGAACTTGCCTCTCATTCCCCCTAGAAATCAAAACCTTGAGATGAAGATGTCCTCATGCCTGGCTACACATATATCAAGCATAGCTTTGAACAAATCAAAACACATGTCTAGACAAATGATGTAAATGGAAAGCACAAAAGAAAGTAAGTTTTACTAAACCATCTGGGAAGCTTCCTCTCCCTGACTTTTTCCTCCCACTCCCTCCTGTGCCAAAGGGATATGTGGTCTGCCTTATCAATCAAAACAGCCCATAATCAGTGCCTCACACCCACTCCTTTGGTCTGTTTTAAAGTACGACAAACCAGGGTGAAACCAGCTGGTCCCAATTGCTACCTGCTCTGCTGTAGCTGTTGTCATTATCCCTTCTGTCAGGTCCCTTCATTTTCTCTTCTATCACACCAGGTACTTTGTGCCAGGGCTTCAGCAACTCTTAATGGAAGGAAGTTCAGGGTGACAGGGCTGCAAGGTAACCAAATCAAATATTAAAGACTTTATGTAAGCATCTTTATAATGCATGACCACTATTTCCTAGCAACATAGGGTATAGCCTTTTCATAGGTCTCCTATTTCTCCAGCTCAGAACAGGATTTTGCTAGCAAGGATAACATTTGTTTTCTCACTTATACTGGTATTTAAGTGCCAAATGGCTTGCAAGCCCTCCTTTGAAATCATTTTTCTTCTTTACCCATCTACAATGTGGTATTATGCTGCAGAGGGAGAGATAGGAAAGAAAATGAAAGCTCCAATAACGAGTGCCCGCAGCTTCCTGACAATCATAATTTTCACTTTCATGGTGGATGCAATTCAACAGTTGAAAGTGAAATCTGAGAGGAGTCCTTTATTGAGGTCCCTAGCGCTACTTAATGGTATTAGGCAGCATTCTAGTCCAGACATAGTGGGCTTATTTAATATAAATAACAGGCAACACAAAAACATGGGGAAATAATGAGGCTCTAGTGTCCATTCTTGTCTCTTAGGTTGTTACAGCCATGATGTGATTAAAAACAAACCCTTGTGTGAATTAAATACATAATCTTGATATAAGAAATCATATCTGGTTTGTCTTGTTCACAGGCCCCGCAGGGTTAATTTGTTTGATATTTGCTCAGAAAGAAAGAGAGGCCTACATTTGAAAAGGCAGCTGGAAAGTGATCTTCTAGATAGTTACAGAACTAGCAGCACTGTGAGTAACCACTCAAAATTCCATGTTTCAGAGACCTCAGTGTGCCTGGGTGTATCTGTCTGCCAACAAACATTGACAGGCTGCAAATGGACTTGGCTTGAGTTTACCTCTCAGGAGCACAAGTCATAGTGTAGTTTCTTCATGCTTCACATAGATCAGTCTTCACTCTTGAGTCATTGTCATGTTGTGTTGTGTACATAACCTCAGAGTAGTAAAGACATGCCCTGGGGGCCATCCAGTTCAACAGAGGGTCTTGAGAAAAATACTATTTCTGTATATGCAAATCCAAGGCAATTACAAAAAGAGAGGTCTCGTCTGCTGAAAACAAAAATCTAAATTCCAAAGGCATGCCTACAAGTGCTGTGATACCAATACTGATGCTCCAAACCTAGACACCGGAAGCTCATAGGGTGGAAAGAAGACCGTGTCTGGAAATATTGCTTTGTTAAACTGATGCACTCTAGTCTTATGTCATTTGAAAAGATAAGAAGATACAGAGGGGAAAAAAACAACAGTCTGATCATAAACAGCCTCACCAGCTTAACAGAACTGACAACATTCCCAAAGAAAAATGATCTAGATAAAGTTTTTGAAAGTCTTCAGAGAGAACTACGTAGTTGGATACATTTATTCAGTCTACTATACATAAAATGTGTCTCTTAAATGTAAATATTGACCATGGATATGTTCCTTTGAGAGAGGGAGAGAATGTGGAACACTGAGTCTCAAAATGCTGCACCAACTCTAGTCCCAGCCTCTTTCTTGAAGTGAAAGAGATTTGTTCTGGCACAGTTCTTTGAGAACCATTGGATAAAAACAAACATGACAGGAGCCCACTGTAACCTGCTCTGGCCCACAGACCACTGTCACAACTGTTTTCAGGCTGCCAGATGATCGCCTGGACTGCCCACGGGCGTGTTGGTGGCTAGCCATGCTCTCACCTCGGCAAATAGCCACGGTCACAGCCCAGGCTACCACCCGCCCAACCAGGCCAGAGGGGGCTGTGATTTTATTTAGCTCACTGTCCCTGGCCTGGTCTGGGCGGATGCCATGACTGGCCACCATGGCTGTCCATCAGAGTGGGGGGCAGGGTGCTGGGAGCAGTGCAGGGCAGGGCTGGCTGCCGGCACATCTGTTATGGCCGCGGCCTGGGCCAGGCCCTCCGGGCAGCGGGACAGCTCTCCTGCATTCACATGTATCAAGTGGCCTTAGCTGACCCTGGCTGTGTCAGTGGCGGGATCCTACCACTGTCACATTTGTTTTTACCCAGAATCATGATAGAGAGCTTGGGGCAATTCCTGACCTGCTCAAAGAGATCTCTCTTGTAAAGCAGCTGCCCTCGCCTGCAAGGGACCCCTGGAAACCCCTTGGAAGCCCTGCCCCCAGCTCAGCATGTGACCAGCGTGCATTCTGCAATCTTCCCCCTGCAGGTAATATTGAGTACCTGGGACCCTTTTATCCCAGCCACCATTTAAGGCAGCTGCCCTCCCCTGAGGGCGGCTGCCTTCGGGTGGTGCCCGAAGGGCGGCGACAAAAGGATGCTGGCCATTCAGTGGCCGTGGTGAGGCCGGAGCGAGGCCCGTGAGGATCCAGCTCCAGTGACGACATCTGTGCAACACAGCCTCTTCCAGCTGTCGCTCACATCGCCACCGGCCTTTGCTCAGGGCTCTCCCACGCTATCCGCAGGCCTGGTTATCCCCTCTGCTGCTGTGAATACCGACCACTGGAATATCTCCCCTTATCTCCCTCACTCCCTCTCCCTCCATCTCTCCTCTCCTTCTCTCACTGCTGCTGTCTCCCCTACTTCTCCCTCTCCCTCCTCCTACACTCTTTCTCCAACCTCCCCGCCCCTTATTTTTCCCCTTGCCTATTCCCCCTCCTCCCCTTCACCCCCCTTAACCATTCCCTGCAAGCCCCAATGTTCCACATCCCCCAACCTCATCCACATTCCCTGCCTTCCCCCTGACCAACTCCCCTTCTCCTGCTCCCTCTGGAACTGCCGCTCTTCCATTAACAAAGCTCCCTTCATTCACGACATCTTCCTTTCTCACCATTTTCAACTCCTTGCACTTACAGAAACCTGGATCTCTCCCTCTGACTCTGTCACCCCTGCCACCCTCTCCTCTGGAGGCCTTTCGTTCTCTCACCAGTCCCGCCCTGAAAGCCGGGGTGGAGGCGTGAGCCTTCTCCTTGCCAACCGCTGTCGATTCCAGCCCCTTTCCCCTCCCCCTCCCTCTCCTTCCCTTCCTTCAAAGCTCACTCTGTGCGTCTCTACTCCCCACTTCGCCTTCGTGTCACTGTCATCTACCACCCCCTTAACCCCCTTTCCTGTTTTCTCCCGGACTTTGAATCCTGGCTTAGCTTCTTCTGCTCTGATTCTTGGTGACTTCAACATCCATGTTGACGCACCTTCCCAGCCCTCTATCTCCTGCTTTCTTTCCCTAACCTCCTCCTTTGATCTCTGCCTCTGAACTGATTCCCCCACCCACACCAACGGCCACTCTCTCGACCTCATCTTCTCCAGAAACTGTCCTGTTGCTGACCTCTCCTTTTGACCTTTGTCCCATATTCGACCATTACCTCACTTCCTTCAACCTCTCCCACCAACCCCCATCTTCTTCCCAAGCGCCACGCCCCTTCCGTGATCTGCAGGCTATTAACCCTTTAGATTTTGCTTCCTCCCTCTCCCCCCTCCTCCCTCCTATCTTCTCCTCCTCTTCCCCTGACACTGCCAGCTGTTCTCTTAACGCCTCTCTCACCACGACCCTCAATTCCCGTGTCCCCCTCTCCTCCCACCCCATTCAACCCCAAAACCCCCGTCCTTGGCTCACCTCTACTATCCGCTACCTCCACTCCTGCACCCAGGCTGCTGAACGCCTCTGGCGCAAATCCCGCTCCCACCCTGACTTCCTCCACTATAAATTCTCCCTCTCCTCCCTCTCTTCCGCTATCTCCCTGCTGAGGCAACACTACTATGCCTCCCAGGTCGATGCCTCTTCCTCCAACCCCTCCACCTGCTCTCTCAACCCAATCCACTCCTGCGTCCTGACCTCCATTGCTCCCACTGCTCCACCCCCCCTTTACATGTTATTAATCTCTCCGTCTCCACTGGCTCCTTCCCCTCCACCTTCAAGCATGCTACTGTCTCTCCCATCCTCAAAAAGTCCACCCTCGACCCCTCTGACCCCTCTAGTTACTGGCTGGTCTCCTCCTACCATTTGCCTCTAAGCTTCTGGAATGTGTTGTCTACTCCCGCTGCCTGGATCTTCTCTCTACCAACTCCTCCCTGGACCCTCTCCAATCTGGCTTCCACCCCCTTCACTCCACTGAAACTGCCCTTGCCAAGATCACCAACGATCTACTCAAAATGTCCATGCTCGACCCCTCTGACCCCTTTAGTTACCAGTCGGTCTCCCTCATAACCTTCACCTCTAAGCTTCTGGAACGTGTTGTCTACTCCCACTGTCTGGATCTCCTCTCTACCAACTCCTCCCTGGACCCTCTCCAATCTGGCTTCCACCCTCTTCACTCCACTGAAACTGCCCTTGCCAAGATCACCAATGATCTACTTGTTGCTAAATCTAAGCACCTTTACTCCATTCTTGTTCTCCTTGACCTCTCTGCTGCCTTTGACACCGTCGACCACTCACTCCTACTGAACTCTCTTCGCTCCCTAGGCTTCTGCAGCTCTGTCCTTGACTGGTTCTTCTCCTACCTCTCTGACTGCTCCTTTAATGTGTCTCTTCCCAATTCCAAATCCTCCTCCTTCCCCCTCTCAGTTGGGGTTCCCCAAGGCTTTGTCCTGGGCCCACTCCTCTTCTCTATCTACACCCTGTCCCTTGGCAAACTCATTGCCTCCCACGGCTTCCAATATCACCACTATGCTGATGACACTCAACTCTCTCTCTCCACCCCCTCTCTCTCCCCTTCTGTCCAAGCTTGCCTCATCAATTGTCTCGCTGATATCTCCACCTGGATGTCTCAACATCAGCTCAAGCTTAACATGGCTAAGACTAAACTCCTTATCTTTTCTCCCTACCCTTCCTCTCCCTCTTCCCTGTCCATCCTTATCGATGGGGTCACCATCCGTCCCATTCCCCAAGCCCATAGTTTGTTTCATCTTCAACATTTACCTTTCCTTTAAATCTTACATCAGCTCTGTTGCCAAGTCCTGTCACTTTGCCCTCCATAACATTGCTTGGATTCACCCCTTTCTCTCTGTCTCCTCAGTCAAAACCCTTGTTCACGTCATGGTCATCTCTTGCCTTGACTACTGCAACCTCCTCCTTACTGGCCTGCCCCGCTCTCACCTGTCCCCCCTTATCTCCATCCAAAACTCCGCTGCTAGGGTCATCCACTCAGCCCGTCGCTTCGACCATGTGCAGCCTCTCCTCACTTCACTGGCTCCCCCCTCCCCAACACATCCTTCACAAACTCCTGGTATTCACTTACAAAACCCTTCACAACCTAGCTCCCCCTTACCTCTCAGCCCTAATCTCCTTACACACTCCTGCACGCAATCTCCGCTCCTCCTCTGTCCCCTCCCTCACACTCCCTCATCTCCCCATCTCCCCTAACTGCCTTTGTTCCTTCTCCCTTGCTGCCCCCCATGCCTGGAACTCCCTCCCTGCCCACATTCACCTTGCCCCCTCCCTCCGCACATTCAAATCCCTCCTCAAAACCCACCTCTTCCTTGCCACCACCTTTCCCAATGCCTATTAGAACTTTCCTCTCAATATTTATGATCTGCCCTCCCCACAGACTCCTGCCTAACTGCTACCAAGCCAAGCATGTGCACCAGAGATTTCGCATCTGCTTGAATGTTATTTATCCCTTGTCTCTCCCTATGTCCCCTCTCCTTGTCTCCCACCTCCATGTCTATTAGATTGTAAGCTGTAGGCAGGGACCACGTTTATCTTATTGTTCTGTAAAGTGCCTGGTACACAGCTGGCACTATACAAATGCTAATAATAGATAATAATAATAATAATTATTAATAAATAAATTACGGGTTTCATTTACCTCCTCATCCTGTTCATCCTGTTAATACAGAAACATGAGCAGGCTGTGATGGTCAAAAGACTCTTTAGGACTAGAGCTGGACTTCATGGCATTCATGACATCCATGGGTCAATAACCCCAGGTGGTTATTGGCCTGACAGATAAAGCTGGGCACATGTTGGACTTAATATTTTCAACCAGTATGGAAACAGGGCTTTGGTTTATAGAAGGTTTTGTAAAGACATCATTGTCATGGTTGAAGCATTACTTTGTAAAAGCCCAGATCCCTGTCCTCCTAATTTCAAAAATGTTTGGCTGTCTACAGTGGGATGTATCAGATAGACAAGACTGAAGATCCACTAGTGTCTTGGTTAAAAAATGGTGATGAAACCATACAGCATTCTGCATTAGCTGTTTTAGGTCTGCCTGTGACACAGGTATTGGTTGAAAGATTGTTTTCTGGTCTGGCCTTACATCCTGAGCTATCTCAGTTCTAGACTAGATGCAAAATCATTGGATGAGATTCTTGTTCTAGTCGGGTACTCTGTACAGCACCAGCCTAGACCAGGGGGGTGGGGAGGCGGTGTAGGCGTTCTTTTTAAGGACACCTGGTCAGTGCCGGCTATTTTGGGCATGGAGGGGATCCATCTGGTGATCGATTTGGCTGGAGACAGATTGGGGCTGCTACTCATATACCATGCACCTACCTGTATGGCAGCATCCCTACACGCCCTAGCTGAGTTAGTGTCAGGGGTGGTCTTGCAGTCTCTAAGGACCTTAGTCCTGGGGGATTTCAACATCAACATCCACGCTGACACCGACCTTGCGGGAGTGGAGCATGAGTTCATGGCCACCATGAAAACCATGGAATTGTCTCAGAGGGATGTGGGCCTGCCGCATGATGGAGGACATACCCTTGACCTAATATTCTGCACTGGCCTTGAGGCAGGGGATCCAGTGGTGGGGGATGTATCAATTACACCCTTTTCATGGATGGATCATTATCTCCTCCAGACCGATCTCCTGGCACATGTCTGCCCCTGGAGAGGTGTAGGACAAGTTCAGTTGGTCTGCCCCCGAAGACTTACGGAACCAGAGAGGTTCCAGAATGCTCTAGGGGAATTGCCTCCTGATCTCAATGACCATTCACTCGATGACCTCATTGTCTTCTGGAACAACTTGTTGACTGAGGCCATTGACTGAACGGCTTCCAGGTGTCTGCTTCCAGAATGTCAATGATGTGGGTTCCCTTAGTTTACAGAGGACCTGCACCAGATGAAGTGGGAAGGACGGTGGTTGGAGCGATGGTGGTGCCGGAGTTGTGCTGAAGCCAACCGATTGCGACATAAAGCTAGTTTAACAGCTTATGCTGTGGTGGTGCGAGCAGCAAAGAAATAGTTCTTTGCTGCCCTCATAGCATCCGAAAGTCACGTCCAGCAGAACTTTTGCAGGTGGTGCAGTGGCCCGGCTTACCTCTGGGACTGCCTCAGGCCCCGGATTCCATTGTGGCCCCATTCTCAGTGGCCGCTCCTAGGCTGTGGAACTCCCTCCCGACGGAGGCCCACCTGGCCCCAGACCTCTCCTCTTTCCGTAGACAGTGTAAGACCTGGCTGTTCTACCGGGCCTTTGGAGAAGGAGACAGGTAGGGTGGGGGGTTGAGGAGGGGGAATTCTGCCCTTTTAGTTCTTTTTATCTTTTTTAATGTTTTAAATTATATTTTATATGTGTTTTTATTGATGTTTTGTAAGCCACTTTTGAGCAGGAGGGGGTGGGGTAGAAAAATAGTTCAATAAATAAATAAATAAATAAATAAATAAATTTTCCTTAGAACCAATGGCATTGATTTTTGAGAAATATTTGTTTTCATTTGCATTATGACCTGTGGATTTTTTTTCAACTGCCTTAAATACATTTTCAATTGAATAAATGTCTGTTTGCACTAACCAGTAGCCCACGGTATCTAATTTGACTAATGCTATTATCAGTATTTAAATTGCCTGACTAACACTAACAAAAATAGTATCTGAAAAAAGAAAAAGTTGGTAACAGTATAACTATTAGTATTCAGAATAATTTGGGTACCCATCCCTGACATGGCTGCGATGGTGGCAAAGAAGGAATCTTTCTTCTTCATTGTCATAGTGTCTGTAAAGTCCTGACTGGCAGAGCTCTTCCAGGTGGGGAACGGTCTAGTGAACCCAGATTGTCTCTGACTAAAGTTAGAACTGTCTATTGTTTGCTGTAGTTGGTTTGCCACCTACTTTGCAGGTGTGTGTGCATTTTTACACACACCTTAAAGTGCTGGTCTTTCAATCTTTCAATCTTCTGGGTTTACAAGTCCACAAGTAAGTTCTGGAAGCATTCTTCACACACACACTGCCCTGAGGAAGTTCTTGAATGCACTACCCTGAGGCAGCCTAAAGTAGCCGCAGCTGTAGACATGAGGGACTACCATGGAAACCAAGTGACCACAGCAGCCTGGAGCAAAGCAGTTTACCAGGAGAACACAAAAGTTCTGGGAGAGGTTCTGTGCAGAAGTTCAAAGATCCAGATGTTTAAGATCTGGGTGAGTGATTTAGACACACAGAAAGTTCAGGATGTAACAGCAAACATGTAGGAGAAATGTGTATGTAAAAACACCCAAAGTCACTTGTATTCAGCACAACTTGGGAACTGTTAGTTTGAATGCAGACTCAGATTTGGGGGTTTGGGGACTCTCATTCCTCTCCAGTTTGGATCAGTTTCAATTAGTGTCATCCACTGATACAAAAGGTATACTTGGAGTAGCATGAGTGACCAGTTGTGAATTAGATCCCCATCCTCCCTGACTGATAAAAGCTATCTGAGAGACATTTGGTGAAACCACATGTGACAGAATAGGGAGGCTACCACACCGTGGGTAGCCTTACTCACTTTCAGCAGCTGGGCCATGTGATGCAGTGTATCATGTGGCCGGCACCTGTCAGATGCTCCCTCCCCACACACACACACACAATTGGCTGCTACACAATGCATCCTCAGAAAAATTCTGAGGATGTGTCACAGACCACTGGCTTTACCCCAGCTAGGGTAAGGCTGCACAAGGCAGGGTAACTTGTGTGCCAGGGCTGTGCTTGCCCCACCAAGCAGAGAGCACTACTGCGGGGCCTTCAGTGACCGGGGCTGTTACCTGTCACATGCGGCCTCATTGGGGGTGGGATTGTAATCACAGCCTCAGTCAGGCTCATGCGGCTGGCGCTATGGCCCATCCTGGCCATGGTGGCATCTCAGGCAGCAGCCGGCCCGACTCCGCTGCCCTGCAACCATCAGCCCAGCTCCCCATACTGACCCCACAGTATGGCAGCCATACTTGCATGCCATGGGGCGGCCACATGGGAATTGGGTCCTCGCAGCTCATCTGGCCACACCCATTAGGTGTTTTCAGTTGGATGCGGGGATGGCCACCCCAGCACTGCTCTGGGGGTGCAACCCCTCATCTGCCCGCTTGCAGACCCATCTGGGTCAGGTTTAAACAGACCCAGGTGGTGCCTCCTCCCCCACATCATAGAGTTGCAGCAGATTGCTGATTCCCGCAACTTTATCGTGTTGCCTGGGGCAACCCCCAGCCAAAAGGAGAGTTGCTGTGGCCATCCGCTGAGCAGACAGACAGCAGCTCTGCCTTAGGCTGGTGCCCCAGGTTTGGATGGCCTGCTCTGCTGGCAGTGCTCCTGGATGTTCCAGAACAGTGCAAACAGGGCTGGAGTGGAGCAGGGACAGCCTGCTCTGTCTGCACAGTTAGAAGCCCACCTTTAGATGGACAGGTCACCCAGGGATACAACAGTGAAGAGACAGGGGCTGCTGTCCATCTAAAAGCACCCATTTTGGCCATTGCTAACTTGGGTTGTCAACACTTTCATTCAGGAGAGCAGGATACTGGATGACCTTAAAACTATGGTTGTTCAGCTCCTGCTCAGAAAACCATCCCTTAATGTTGACTCCCCTGCCCTTCCCTCTAGGTCAATTTACAGCTTCCGATGCACCTGGATGCTATCAGATTCCTGGACTCATGTAAGTCTGGCTTTTGCCCTGGGCATGGTATTGAGACTATGCTTATAGCTGGGGCTAACAATCTATGCCTTGAGATTGACAAGGGAAATTATAGTCTGGTGATCTTCTTAGATCTTTTGGCAGCCTTCAATACAGTTCATCATGGAGTGTTGTTGACACAACTGAGGGTCCTGACAGGGATTTGCTGAACTGTGCTTGAGTGGTTCTGTTCATTCATGTTAGGGAGGTTCCAGGGGGTGTGGGTGGGCAGTGCCTGGTGTCCTCTTGAGATCTTCCCTGTGAGATCTCAGAGGGTCCCATCTTTTCTCCCCTCCTGTTCAATGTGTAGCTGAGGCTACTGGACAAGGATATAGAGAGGTTTAAAGTGTGGTGCCACCAATATGTTGATGACACCCAGGGGCGTAGCTAGCTTGGGATGGACCCAGGGAACAGAAATGTCCATGTCCCCCCCCCTTCTTTTCTTTTTTTTCTGTCAGTGAGCACCTCCCAGCTCGGCTGGCATAGGGGCACTGGGTTGCTGGTGCTCGGGACTTACTTGCTTCCTACAGAGTCTGAGACATGCTGGTGGTGGCCTGTTGCTGGGCCCATCCATCTTCTGGGCCGGCGGTGAGCTAGTCCCATGGTGTACTCTGTTCCTCGTAGCTCACTCGCTCACCCACTGACCACATACTGGGGTCAAGCATGGCCAGCAGCAGCAGTGCCATTGCTGCCCTGACCCACCCAACCAGCCCTGTAGGCCGGGGACTGGTCAGGCCGGCTGGGGCAGACTGGACCAGCTCGATGCAGGGAGTGCCGGAGTGGGAAGGTGCCCAATGGTGGTTCCACTCAGTTACTGAGTGGAGCTGCTGCCGGGCACCTTTCCACTCAGGCTGGGCCTCCCTCAAGCCAGCCCTGCCTGGTCCGGGTCCATATTGATAGGGAGGACTCCTCCTCCACGACACAGCACCACTTCCAGGGGGGTGAACCCTCCCTGTCTGTGGTTGCAACATTATGTCAGACACAATGTTGCAACCATGGAGGGGGAGGGGCTCCACGCAACAGCCAGAAGGGTCCCCAGCCAGCTCAGGTGGCAATTTTAAAAAGAAAAAAAAGGGGGGGGGAGGGAAGGGTGGCTTAACTACCTTGGATATTGGGCTCCCAGGTAGTATGGGCCCCAGGACAAATGTCCCTGTTTGTCCAATGGTAGCTATGCCCATGATGACACCCCTCTCTCTCTCTCTCTCTCTCTCTTTCATCCCGCCCAGGTCTCGCAGTCGTGGTGCTTACCTAATGCCTGGCTGCTAATGGGAACTGAATACAGGTGAGCCGACTGAAACTGAATCCAGACAAGACTGAAGTGATGACAAGGGTCAAGCTATGTGAGCAGGGCGACATATGGACACCTGTCGTTGGGCCTTTTTAGATGAGAGTGCTTTTTCCCATATTGCTGAGGTCTTACAAATCCACATCTCAAAACACCTGGGAGTCACCCGGCATCATTGTTTCTAATGGCACCTGGGAGACTTCTGGTTTGCGGAGGAGCATCTAAATACACACACCCCAATGCGGGCTTTCTCCCCAAGCTGCTGTTTTAAAATACGGGACAAAGTGCTCCCATCTAAAAAGGCCCATTGATTGAGTCCGACCTCCTTTGGTCACTCAGTTTCACAGCCTACTAGTGCTCCTGGATCCATGGCTGTGGCTGGACTATCAGGTTTCTGATGTGACCAGGAGTACTTTTCATCAACTCTGTCTTGTGAGAAAGCTGAAACCCTAGCTACCATCATCCATGCCTTTGTAACCTCAAGGCTAGTCTAATGCAATACATTCTACCTAGGGCCACCTTCAGAAGCTGCAGCTGGTGCACAAGGTGGTGGCCTGCCTTCTTCTGGGATGAGTCACCAGGAGCATGTTACAGCCGTGCTCCAGAGACAACACTAGCTCCCAATAGCTTTCTGGGTGCAATTCAAGTTGCGGGGGGGTGCTTATGAAGTCCTAAGTGAATTGAGCCCCATATATCTGAAAAATTGCATCTCCCCTATGTCACATTGCAGACTCTAAGATCATCCAGGAGTGCCATCTTGGGCACCAACTACCCATCAGGTTCATACAGTAAGGTGATAGAGGAACATTCTTGGTAGCTGCCCCACAGTTATGGAACGTCCTTTCCCTGGAGGTTTGTCTTAGTCTGAGTTTGCTTATCTTTTGGTGACTGTGGGTGATTTCAGACGAGATGGGGCGGCATTCGCCCCATCCCGGAATCACCCAAATGATTCCCCACCGGGATCACTCCGGCACGTCCAACAGACGTGCTGGATGATCCTGGCGGGGAATCGGGGAGGGGGCGGGGCCACGTGGCACAACATGCAGCCGCACAGCCCCAACCCCCACGCTCCCCCGCCGCCCGCCTTCTGGGGAGATGGGCGGGTGCCGCGGCCAATGCGGCTGCAGTGCCCGCCCGATTTGACCACAGCCCAGAATCCTGCTGGGGATTCCGGGCCATGGTTGCTGGACAGATGTTACTTTTTGTTGGTTCCCACCGGGAATCTCTTTTACCACGCTTGCGGCAATTGTCCCGCAGGGAGCTTCGGAAGTGTGGTTGAAATTGACCCCATGTGGGAATTGACCGTGGTGAACATCTGGCGGCCGCCAAACAGACGTTCAGGGCGCTTTTGCCCCATGTGGGTATTGACCGTAGTTCACTGTGATCTTGTAACATCTGAAAATACCCACCATAAGACTTTTTTATTTAGCCAGGCATTTGGCAGGCAGGGGATGAGGGATTTTAAATGGTTTTATGTAAAAAAAATAATACTTTTAACTGTGTATTATATATATTTGTATGTATTGTAATGCACCATGAGCCCTTGGGATAGGGCAAGATATAAATTCAAATTAATAAATTCCACAATATTGAACTTTTTCTTTAAACTCAGTTCCTGGAATCCTGAACCTTAGTTTTCATTCTTCAAAAATAGTAAAGTTCTGTCCTTGCAATTGCAGAAGGAAGTAAAAAACATGATCCAACTATCTCCAAATTAGAAAGAAAGAAAGAAAGAAAGAAAGAAAGAAAGAAAGAAAGAAAGAAAGCTTTTGAAACCAAAAGACCAGGCATGGTGCTACCCTTAGGATGTATGGGGCAATGCCGCTCCTGGCCCCTCGCGCCCAGTACGTACCTTAAAATCCTGTCCCCCGGTGATGGCCACGTGTTCAGAGGCCAGTGCGGCTGTTTCAAACCACTCCAGCACTCTGAACTTCCTGTTTAGAGCACGCTGGAGAACTGTGCATGTGAGAGCTCATTCCTAAGCTCTTTGCATGCGCAAACTGCGGGGGGGAGGGGGTGTCACTTGCAGGTCAGGACTTGCGAGGGAGCCTGCCTGCCTGGGAGGGGACTTGGAGAGCCAGAGACTTATTGAAGAAGTCAGTCAGGAGACCTGTAAGGGTCAAAACGTGGCAGAAGGAGAGGGGGCAGGAGGGGGAGCAATGGATGTGAGTGTGTGTGTGTGTGTGAGAGAGAGTTGTGGCGTGTGTGTGTGTGTGCTATTGGTCGCTGAAACAGCAACTGCAGGGGGGGAGGGGAGGGGGGGGTGTTTTGTGTGTGTTTTTTGTATATTTAATTTGGTGTTTCAGCACGGGCTTTTTCTCTCACGTGGTGTGAGGGTGGGGGCTGCCTGCTGCTCCAGAGACCAGAGCATATATAAAGGTGACTCCACATGCACCATGTTCTCTCTCTTTCAGTTCTGGAGAGAGAGAGTTTGCACTAAGTTGGCTAGCCAGCTGTTGGTCAGACTGAATCTTTTCATTCAAATTACAGATCACTCTTAGATTATATTTATTTATATATAAAGTTTTATTAATAATAATAATCTCAAGGAAGCAAGTTAGGTAGTGCCAAGTCAGACCAAGGGTTCATCATCAAGCCCAGCATTCTGTCCTCCAGTGGGGCGGAGACGCTGCCGAGCTCAGCCTGCCCTGTCTGGCCTTGGGCCTGCTGAGTGAGTACATTGGGGACCTGGCTGGGGCTTGGCCTTGGCTTTTTTAGGGGGCCCTGGGTTGGGGGACTTGTCTTGGGAGGAGGGGGGAGGTTATAATAAATAGTGATTATTATGGGATGACATCACATATGGTTATTACATACAGATTGGTTCTGCACTTTTAGTGTATTTTTAGTATTTTTAGGATATTTTAAATTAATTTTTAAATTGTGAGTAATAGTATGTTTTAATTATGAATTGTAATTGATGGTTGTGTGTGTTGTAAGCCGAGCTGCTCTGTGAGCAGGAGGGTGCGGGATAAAATGAAATAAATAAATAAATAAATAAATATGATTGTGCTGCCAGTTGCCTCAAGGAAGACATGAATTCTTAACGTTTAATTTAGTAAAGTTGAACTTGCTTCTGTGTGATGTACTCTAACTTGAAGGAATAGATTTAAAACCACAACTACTGCTACTAGTAGTAGCAAAAGTAGCTTTTCACTCATTTCCAGTAGTTAATGCAATAGTGGTTTCCAAGTGCTAAAAATATCCTATGTTCACACTAGTAGTAGTATCTCTGCACTGCAATCACTTTTAATAAAGGGTATTTTTGCAGAAAGATATACTACTAGTAGTGTGAACAACTTGGGTTTTTCATTCTCACTTGGAAACCACTATTGCATTTTCCTAATTGAGATTTATGTGTCTTGTGTCTAAGGGTTGGTTGAAGCCAAATATTGAGCTGCTGACCTAGAATATCAAGTAGATGTTCTGAGGTGAGCAGCTGAATATTTATTCTCTAGCTTGGTATGATCTGTGCTAGTTGCAATGCATGCTGCAAGGGATGTACTGCTGGTTTCCCTCCTCTTCTCTCTC
This sequence comes from Sphenodon punctatus, assembly GCA_003113815.1. Lineage (NCBI taxonomy): Eukaryota > Metazoa > Chordata > Lepidosauria > Sphenodontia > Sphenodontidae > Sphenodon > Sphenodon punctatus. Next base: position 1,121,333 of record QEPC01012550.1, read on the forward strand.
AAGTCCAAAGCATGTGCAAAAAAGACATTGGCCATTTTGTGGAGCTGGAGCCCCCACAAAATGGTTTGTTGAAGTCAGTGGTGTTCCCTTTCTTTGCTGTTTTCCAGTCTAGACTGTCTGCTTTCTCTGTGTTGGGTGGGGGAATCTAGGGACTTTGATGGAAAAGGTTTCCAATCTTTGCTGCAGTATTTTCTGCATTTGAAAATGGCCCTGGCCTACCCTTTTGAAGTCTGGGCATGGGATGTTTCAGGCTTGTCTATGAGAAGACCATGCCACAGGTTGGTTCACTAATTAGTAGTCATTGCAAGAAGGTTCATTGTAGCAGCTCAGACACCTTTTACATTGCAACAGAACTATGTGTAGCATGTTTTCTGTTTTGGGACAAGTGGAACTCCATGCTGCTGTTTTCGTGATGTGCAGTGCTAAGGACTTCACATAATATTGTTGGGTCAATGGCCTAAGGATTTCTGGTTTGTTTTGCTTGCTCTGTGCTTGCATGATGCACTGCTGCTTTCCTTCTCCTCCCAATCATGAGTAGAGAGGCCATTTTGTGAATTTGTGGGTCCACTGGTAATGACTACTCTTGTTTAAAATGGTTCCTTTGCTGCTTCACTGCTGCCCCCTGCTGGAAAGTAGTTCCTTGCCTCGCTGCTTGTGACTGCTTTTGAGAACCTTGCTTGCTGGTTTTGTGGAGAAACAAAAATGCATAGTTTGAATTTGGTTTATTCAGCCCCGCGTATTTGCTTCCTATACAGGCCTGCAACTGGCCAGAATTTTTCAAAAGGGCCTGTTTGTTCAGACAGGCGTTTGGCTGTCGGGCATAGGGTGAAGCTACTAGGGATGCTGGTCTGGATTGCCCTGGTTTGCTTGCAGTTCAGCCCTGTAACTGGCCAGACTTTTTATAAAGGGCCTGTTTGCTTGGACAGACGTTTGGCTGTCTGGGGACTGGGAGCTTACCCTAGAAAACTACAGGCAGCCAAGGAGAGCATGAAAATGAAGAGGGTTCCGGATGTGATGGCATGGGGATTGTCATTCAAAATGCAAACATCTAAAGTAATTTGCTCCTTTTTTCTATCCAGTTTGTCTGAGATCTGGCATGATTCCACACCTCGCCTTGCTTTCCTTGTGAACAGAGGAGAAAGTAGGTAGGAGCACGGCAGAAGAGAAGGCTGCAGACAACAAGGACACCCTTTTCCCCTGTCCCCCACTGAACCCATCTCTTCCCCTTCCTCTTCTCATGCTCCAAAACCCTTTCCCTCCTACTTCTCCTCTGTCCTGTCCTTCTCTTCCATTTCATTCTCTTCTGATTCAGCTTGTCGCAGGACAGAGAGCTAACTCAGTCCTACCAGTTCTCCAAGGAAGGCTTGTCCCAAAGCCTACACCTTCAGAAGACTACAGGTGGCCCAGGATGCCATGAAAATGGAGGATTCGAGGTTTCAGGATAAAGGTAGACGATGGCAACGTGATCTATTTTTTTAACCTACTATGGTTAATTTGGACCTGGTGGGAAAGAGAGTGGATGGGACCCCAGTAAGAGGGTTCTCTATCCCCCGGTGACAGTGCTTCACACAGCAGCATTCCCAGCGTTAACTAATGTAATGTCCATCCAATGTTAACCCTGGGAACTCCTTGCTGCTGGCCTACCGTTGCCCTGGCTCCACCTACTGTTACCCTGGCTCCACTCCTAGGCCAGGATCCATCCCTAGGCCTGTTGGCCTGCTGGCGGCAAAGCCACCAGCAGCAGGTTCAACCCACCTACTGCCCCACCAGCCTCCAAAACCACCAGCCACCTCTGCAAAAGACAAAAAAGGAGTCTTATGATTTTAAGACAAATATCCAAATTTAGGGGCTTTTCTTTCATGATTTTTGAGTGATTGAGATTGACAATACTGCTCAACTGAAATGCTGAAGGAAAAACTGTAAAAATGGGAAAGAATTCTATCAGCAAATCCTTTGAGGGTGTATAGTGCTGTCTGACAAATTACTTTTATTATTTATCATTTATATAGTGATTTCACTGTTCAGTGTGCTTTACAATCCTTATCTAGTTCACCCTCACAACAACTGCTGAAAAGAATAAAATGATAAATACTAGGGGCGGGAAACCGGTAAAATCCGGTATCTGATAATGCCGGTACCGGGCGTACCGGCATTATCGGATTCGACCCGGTAATCCGGACCGGGTACCGGATTCCGGGGTACTGGATTTTTTTACATTGCAGCCATTTAAAAATGGCTGCAATGTAAAAAAACTTAAAGCCCCAGCAAAAAAGTTTTTTTTTAAAAAAACCTCCCCGAGTCCAGGCTGCGCGGGTGGAAGGGGGGACACCCCCC
>QEPC01012550.1:1128483-1150492 GCA_003113815.1 Sphenodon punctatus
GTGCAGCCTAGCCCGTGGCCAATCGCAGACTGCCAAGCCAGTGGTCTGAGGCGAAAAGGGATGGTGATTCGGCAGGCTGGTTGCTACTCCAAGTCACTTGCCACCCTCCACCCCTGGTGCCTGGAAGCTTGCTTCTAGTTGAGTCAGATGACTTTCCCCTCCCTGCTACATTTGGCCTTCCAGTGACCTGACAGAGTGACAGTCCCCCCTCCCTGCTTGGTCTTCCGGTGTCCTGACAGAGTGACAATAGACCACGTTCATTTTAGCCACCCGAACTCAATAGAACGCGATCTGAACTGACCAAAGTGTTTGGCCATTTCACCATTCGGTGTTCGGTTCGGTGTGTTCGGTATGTTCGTGTTCATGTTCGGTCGTCCAAACAGGCCGACTTCGGGCCGAACACCGAACTTCCGAACCACGTTCGCCCATCCCTACATGACACATGGTTATGGCGGCCACACTGGGCTGGGAACAGTGGGCTAATACCCATGATAGCCCTCTTAGGCCTGATCGGGCAGGCTGTTGCCCAGGTGTGTTGGTGGATAGCCTGGGCTGTGATCCTGGAGGTCACTGCGATCATAGCTTGGGCTATCCACCAACAAGTCTGGGAGCAAGCCTGGGCCAACATCTGGCGGTCATCCAACACGTGTCAGTGGTTCGTGGGCCAAAGTGGGCCACAGTCATGCTTGTTAACACCCTCTGTCACCTGCCACTGGAAGTAGGGTTGGGGAGGGCATTCCATCTTCTGCACCAGGGGTTACAGGGCCCAGTGCAACCTAGCTGAGCCCCGGTCTCAAATTCCTGCCTTTGCAAATCTACATTAATTAAAACCACATCACCTAAAAAGGTACCGTATTTGTAGAAACAAAAACTGACTTTATGGCCCTGTAAATGGGCAGGTTCTGGTCCAGGTGGTTCCCCTCAGGATCAGACCCCAAACAGCCAGACCCACACAGGGAAAACTAGCACCAAAGTGTCCATTTATTTACAAATGTCACAATCCTCCACCAAACATGCTATTTCACCCTCTAGCTAGGTTTTACTCTCTGGCATACATCCAATACACCCACAGGGCTTCCTTCTTTCACCAGTCTCTGCTGATTCTTGTATCTGGGGACTGAGCTCCCCTAGCTCTGTCCCCTCTGCAATTCCCCTTTCTCTGGGCTAGCCAGGGGCTTTTATTGCTGGACTGGCTTGGCCCCTCCCCACCCAGGTGTACTTCTCAGGCTCTAGGTTAGCCTCTAAAGCGGCCAGTAACCAAATGAGCCTCTGGTCCGCCACATCTCTCTCTCCCTTCTGAGACAGACCTAGCAAAATAGGACTGGCTTACAATCACTTAAGCAGAGCAGAGCTTACAGTCAGGTAATCCCATACACAGTTACAACCATAGGCATACAATTACATATACATAATATTGTGCTGCAGTTTGCCCAGGTGACCATTCTCCAATACATCTAAACATAATTATGCGTTCAATTATGTGGGAGACTTCTGCCTCCTGTTAGGGTACCTCAACCCAACATTTTGTCATCTCTGGACCCCCAGCTCCTATTTTACATTTTGTTTTGGGCCCAGGAGCTATTCCCAAATCCTATATACTGTGCCTTTTACTTGGCAGGCTCTCAGCCTCGTCTCCAATTCTTCTACACAATTTAATACACGTATCCACATTTTATATACATAATTCAGCTTCTCTCAGTTTAGGGATTTCCAACCCCACATTCAATCTACTCCCATTTGGTAACATCTGTTCCCTCCTTTTTTGTTTTTACCCCCTGCAATTGCGGAGCCTACGTTTGATAGCTTATGAGTCCCTGGTGTTCCCACATACTACACATCCCACTGGGTATTGACCCAGCTTACATCCAACCCAGTCATGATCAGATTCTCAACACCTGTCTGTCTCATTTTCTAGGTCCTCTGGACCTGGATAGGAATTTACAACACCCCACCCCACCCCAAACTTACGTTTCTACCAAGGATTCTCATAGAATCTTGTTGGGTGAGAACTGCTCTAAGGGTGTCCACTTCTCTTAAAGCTTCCGTTCACTGGACCCTTAGCTGAGCCAGCTCATACTCAGAGCTTTGTGCCTTTTTCATAAGCTGTTGCTAATCCTCCAGTTAGGGTGTGCATGTCGTTTTCATTATATCAATAATGAAAATGAAAATTGTCGTTTTTGTTATTGCAACAACAAAAATTACAAAAATAATAACAAAATCAATAATGATAACAAAAGTCATTATTGATTTTGTTCTTGCCTGGCAGGTGTTTTTTGGAGGGAAATGTGGAGAGGGGAGGAGGGAGCATACATCTCGGAGCCAGAAACAGTGCTGAACTCTTGAACTGGGAGGGGAAGGACCTGATGGATGTATCTCTGGCCAATGAGTAGTGCAAGCAGATCCCAGCAGCTGAAAGACACCCTGGGATTCCTCAATGACTCTACTTCCCAAAACCAAGCAGGAGGGCTCTGGGGAAGGGCACTGCAACCCTTAACATTGTAGGACTGGGTTGCTTCACTCTGTGTTAGCTCTCTTGCTTGTCAGGGTGTGTTTGCAGAAGCTACTGCAGCTTGCACTAGAAATCCTCCCATATATATATCCCTTATTCCCTTCCCTACCACCCAATCCTTATTCCTTAGGTATACATATAGGGATAGGGATAGAGAATAGAGATACAGATATACTTCTGAGTTTTCCTTTTTCCTTCCCCTGTCTGTCTCCCCCTGTCCATATATTATATAGATATATATATTCGTTGTATATAGAGAGATTAGATGTTTAGACACTAGGCTGTTTTATTATATATATTAGGATTATAGAATAGGAACATTTTGTATTATACATAGGTTAGGTTTAGGTTAAATAAAACTACATATTGTGGACGCACCGCGGCTGCAGAACTCCCTCCCGTTGGAGGTCCTCCTGGCCGTTGACCTCCCCTCTTTCTGTAGACAGTGTAAGACCTGGCTGTTCTGCCAGGCCTTTGCTGAGGGAGATGGGATGGGTGGGTTGGGCTAGGGTGGGGTTTTATTGTTTTACTGTTGGGTTATTTTAATGTGGGGTTAAAAATGTCAATTTTAATGGATGTTATTATATTTCTTGAAATGTTGTTAGCCGCCCTGAGAGACTTGTAGCAGGAGGGGGAGACATACAAATATAATTATCCTGCACAAGCTCCTAGTCTTCACCTACCTCGTTCCTCCCTATCTCTCTGCACTTATCACCCTCCATACTCCAGCCCGAGCACTTCGCTCCTCCTCTGTCCCTTCTCTCACCCTTCCACGCCTTCCCTGCTCCCCTAAGTGCCTTCGTCCCTTCTCACTTGCTGCCCCCCATGCCTGGAACTCCCTCCCTGTCCACATCCGCCTTGCCCCCTCCCTTCATACCTTCAAATCTCTCCTTAAAACTCACCTCTTTCGCTCTGCTCTGTCTGACTCTTTATCCTGCTGAGCCACTATTCCTATACCTACGATCGGTTTACCCTTATCCTTGCAACATGGACCTGCCTGCTGTCATTCTCATCGTAACCAAGCCAAGTACGTGCACTTGAGACCTCGCATCTTCATGAATGTTAGACCCCTTGTCTCTCCCTCTGTTCCCCTTCCTAAGTCTCTCCCCCAGCTCCTGTCTCTCAGATTGTAAGCCCTAGGGGCAGGGACCATGTCTATTTTATTAAAGTGCCAGGTACACTTCTGGTGCTATATAAATGTTTGTTAATAATAATAATAATTAATAATAATTAATAATTAATTATAAATAAATATTGTGTACAGTATATATTATTGTGTGCAGTTCTTTCTGTATCACAATGAAAAGGGGAAGGAGTTCAACTTCTGAGAATAATTCTTCATTAGCACATGAAATCGATACCAATACCAATACCAAAAACAAAATCTTCATTTGAAATCGGTACCGATACTGACAACAATAATAAAAAATGAGATTTCATTATTAACAAAAATGAAAATGACATTTTAAAAATGAAAACGATAATGAAAAATGACATGGGGCCCTGGTGCACACCCATATCCAGTTGTGGTAAAGCTAGAGTTGTCTGTTTTCCAGTATCTGTCTATACTCCACTGGGTCTGAATCAAGGTGTTGGTATTAAGAACATAAGAACATAAAAAGTGCCATACTGGGTCAGACCAATGGTTCATTTAGCCCAGAATCCTGTCTCCAACAGTGGCCAATCACGGTTGCTTGGGAGAAGCACCCAACAGTTCACAATGGGGGATCCATTACCTGTTGTTTTCCCCCAGCTCCCGCCATGTTTCCCAATTCCGTCTGGCTAATAAATGCTAATGGACCTATCTTCCAGAAACTTGTCCAAACCTCTTTTAAACTCAGCTATAGTGCTGGCCATTACCGCAGCCTCTGGCAGTAGATTCCACAACCCAATTATATGCTCAGTGAAAAAATATTGACCTATAAAGCCCTATAAGGCTTGGGCCCTGCCAACCTGCAGGACCACTTCATCCCCCGAGTCCTGGATCAGCCTCAGCAGTCATCTGGGAGAGCCCATCTTGAGGTCCCCCAAGTATCTCAGGGGCAACTATGGAGAAGGCGTTCTCAGTGGCCACACCTCAGCTGTGGAACACCCTCCCGATTGAGGTCTGCTTGACCCTGGAACTTCCCTCTTTCCGAAGACAGTGTAAGACCTGGCTGTTCCTCCAGGCTTTTGGTGAGGGAAACAGATAACGGGTGGGAGGTTTCGAGGGGGGTGGTCGGGTTTTAGCTCCACTTTGGGGTTTTTTTTGTCATTTTTAATGTGATTATTGTATTTATATTTATATTTATTTTAAAATATTTTATATGTATTTTAACTGCTGTTGTGAGCATCCCCAAGCTGCTGTAGCTGGAGGGGGCAGCTAGATAAATTGAAATAAATTCATAAATCTATAGCTCTTACACCCCCATGAAATACCAGTAGTCTGGGTCCCTATATGGGTCAACTCTCCTCTCATTACAGCTGTGACCTGCTGGTGTACTGTGCACCCTACTACCCAGTGGTATCCCTATCCTCTCTAGCTGCCCTGATCTTGGGGTTGGTATTGCGGTCCCTAAGGCTTATTGTCCTGGGGGACTTCAACATCCACATCGAAGGCAGGTTGCATGATGCGGAGTTGGAGTTCATGGCCACCATGGCAATCATGAGCCTGTCCCAAGTGATGTCTGGCCTGATGCATGAGGGGGAACATACCCTGAATTTGATGTTCTGCACCAACCTTGAGTCTGAGGGCCTGATGCTGGGGGAGGTTGTTAGTTCTCCCTTGACGTGGTCAGACCATTACCTCCTGCAGGCTTCTCTCTCTGCATGCCTGCTGGACCAGAGCAGGACCTATTCAGATGGTCCACCCCCAGAGGCTGATGGAACCTTCTGGATTCCAGATGTCTCTAGGGATCTGCCTATGGACCGTAGCAACCACTCCATCGATGACCTCGTGGCTCTTTGGAATGAGTGACTAACAGGGGCTATTGATTGGGTGTCTCTCAGGTATCCACTCCCAGCATTTCAGCACCAGAAATCCCCATCATTTACGGAGGATCTTGGGTAATTGAAGCACAAGGGGAAGAGGTTGGAGTGGCGGTGGTGCTGTACTTGTGCTGAAGACAACCAATTGCAGCATAGGCCGTAGTTGAAGCACTATGTTGTGGCTGTGTGGGAAGCAAAAAAATGTTTTTTGCTTCTATCATAGTGGTTGAGAAATTGCATCCAGCGAAGCTATTCCTGATCATGAGGTGTCTGGTCAGTCCAGCCTCACTCCACCTGGACCTGGAATCTTTCAGGGCCTGCTGTGACATGTTTATTATTTATTTTGTCACTAAAATCACCGGCATTGAACACTACCTAGACTCTGCCCTTTCTGAAACAGTGGCTGAGCCAGAAGTAAGGAATGCCCTGTCTGGTCCTCTTTTGTGATATCAGTTTCAGTTGATGACACCTGCTGAGGTAGGGGATGTGCTTGGGTGTGTTCAGGCCACATGTGAACATGACTCTTGCCCATCCTGGCTGGTTAAGGCCAGTGGGGAGACAGCAGGGGCATTGCTGGTCGGGATTGTCAATGCCTTACTTGGGGAGGGCAGGCTGCCAGACTCTCTTAAGTAGGTGGTGGTCCAGTCACTTCTCAAGAAACCATCTTTGAACATTGACTCCCCATCTTGTCTCTAACCTTCTCCTTTTAGGGAAGGTTATTGAACAGGTAGTGGCCCATCAATCAGGCCCGGACTTAGGGGCAGGCCCCCTAGACCTGGGCTTTGGGCAGCATTTTCTAGGGGGCGGCAATCCTGGCGCTAGTGGGGCCTCTCAGTTTTTTCTTGTTTTTTCTTTTTTCCTTGCACGACTGGAGGCTGCTGCATGCAGCCGAAGCCTGTGGTCTGGGTCTCCATCCCTCACCTGCCTCTGTCATCTGCCTGCTATTAGCACTGAAGCAGTGGGACACCCGGACACCACAGGGAGATAAAGCTGTTTGTTTACAAACAACTCCTCCCCAAGTTCGTGATCAGAAGGTTGTTGCCTTGTAAAGAAGGTTGTTCGAGATGGCTCCTAACATTCTCACAACTGGGTTGTGCATGGCATGATCACCATATTCAAATGATAGACCACATGATGGTCTTGAGCTTCTCTAGTATAAAAAGACTCTCCCCCTCAGAATGACAGTTCCTTCCAACTCTTTCTAGGAATATAAGGAAAAAAATTCCATGCAGCGCTGGAAGGGTGGGTGTTTTGAGAATGTTCTGAGCCATCTCGAACAACCTTCTTTACAAGGCAGAAACCTTCTGTTCTTCTTCGAGTGGCTCCTACAGGCCCTTTTACATAACTCTGCTGGGTGGGGGGGGTCCATGGGCACACCGGTGCGTGGGTGGGGCATGCATATGCATCCCCACTCACCCCCCACTCATCCACACCCACGAAGCAACCACCGTTTCCCCCAGTTGCTCCATGCATGGGGACAAGGGGGGGAGGGGGGATGTGTGTTAGGTGGATGTGCACGTGCACCCCCACTCACTGCAGTGCATGCACTGCATCGTTCCCACGGGGCTCCCCCACCCATGAACACGCAGCATAGGGATGGGGCTTAACTTGGGGGTCGGGCTTGGGGGCATGTCTTGTCTTGGGGGCAGAAGCCTGAGAAGGGCCTCTGGGTGGAAAATTCCTAAGTCCTGTCCATCTAGACCGCGTCAGTTTTCTGGATCCCTCACAGTTTGTTTTTCATCTGGGTTATGGCACTGAGATTGCACTTGTGGCCTTGGTCTATGACTTATGAGTGGAACTTGACAGGAGGTGTTCGACTTTGTTGGTTCCGCTCGATCTCTCTGCAGTTTTCGACACAGTAGATCATGAGGTGTGGTGACCCACCTGTGGGACCTGGCTGGAGTGGACGGAATGGTATTGCAATGGTTCCATTCCTTCCTAGCCAGACAATCTTAGTGGGTAGTCCTGGGGGAGCACACTTCGTTCACCAGGGGTCTCCCATGTGGGGTCCTGTAGGGTTCTATTCTGTCCCCCCCTCTTGTTCAATGTGTAAATGCAGCCGCTGGGGCAGGTTGCTCATAAGTGGGGTGGGGCACGTTGTGGTCAATATGCTGATGATACTCAGCTGTACCTCTCCTTTTCATCCAACCCAGGCCCCTGCAGTCTCAGTGCTTTCCCAGTGCTTGGTGGCTATGGGGGACTGGATGAGGACCAGATGACTAAAGTTGAATCCTGACAAGACAGAGGTGATGCCTGTTGGTGGGGTTGGTGATCCAGGAGATGAGACATCCCTCATCATTGACAGGGGTCGTCCAGTGTTCGCTTCTTATGTGCGGAGCCTGGGGGTACTCCTGGACTCTCAGTTGTGCCTGGATGTCCAGGTGGCAGCTGTGGCCAGGAGTGCCTTCCACCAGTTACATCTGGTGCAGTGGTTCTGCCCGTTTGTATCAGACCTTGCCACCGTCATCCATGCATTTGTCACCTCAAGGCTGGATTATTGTAATGCCCTCTACGTGGGGCTGCCCACAGTGACGGTCTGGAGACTGCAGCTGGTGCAGAATGTGATGGCCCACCTCCTTACGGGAACGGGTCACCAGAAGCCCATTACACCAGTGCTCCAGGCTCTGCACTGGCTACCCATAGTCTTCTGGGCCAGATTCAAGGTGCTGGTTTTAGCCTATAAAGCCCTAAATGAAACGGCATGGGCCCTGGCCACCTGAGGGACATCCCGGGCCTCAGGGCAGCCCATGTGGTCATCAGGAGATGCCCACCTGGAGGTCCCCTGGTATCATCAAGTGGGGACTGGCATGTATGCATTCTCAGCGGTCTCACCAAAGCTATGGAACTTCCTCCCAGTGGTTGTTCACCTCAGCCCAACTCTTGCCACCTTTCGCTAGCAGTGCAAGATGTGGCTCTTCCACCAGGTGTTTGGTGGAGGGGAAGCACGAGGGAGGTTTGGGGTGGGTGGGGTTTGCTTTTGTTTTCTTTTCTTTTTTTAACTTTTGTACATATTCTGCTCTGTTTTTATTGTGCTTTTTTCTACTGTGATTTTATATTTTTGTTTTATATTATTGATTTATTTTAATAGAGATTTTATTTTGTATATTGATTGTTAACTGCCCTGAGATGCGGGGGGCAGGATGATGGAGGGATACAAATAAATAAATAAATAAAATAATAATTAATGATTGCATATGTTGGGTACAATTCTCCACCTCCGCACAGCTGAGGATGCGTTCTTTGTTCTTGCCCTACTCCACCCTCATCAGGGTTTTCACAGGTGGCAACACCTCCCTGTTGTAACAACTTCGCAGAGTCCTCACCTGTGCAGCGGAATAGTCCCCCCACCCCCCGGTTACAGAGGGGTAATTGCTGCATGATTTCTCCACCAAATGTAAATAGGAAGGCCCTGGCCCAGGTGGCTCCTCCCAGGATCAGTCCCCAAACAGTCAGGCTCACACAGGGACCACCAAAGTGTGAATTTATTTACAAATGTAAATACAAATTTACAATCCTCCACCAAGCATACTATTTAACCTTCTAGCCAGTTTCTACTCTCTGGCATACATCCACTATCCCAACAGAACCTGCTCTCAGCAGTCTCTGCTGGTTCCTGTATCTGGGGACAGAGCTTCCCTAGCTCCTGTCCTCTCTGCAATTCCCCCTTCTCTGAGATTTTTACTGCTGGGCCGGCTTGGCCCCACACCACCCAGGTGTGCTTCTCAAGCACTAAATTAGTCTCTAAAGGAGCCAGTAACCAAACGAGCCCACTATGAAAATATTTGTTATGTTATCCTCAGAGATGGCTGCTTTGCAGGAGTGAGCTAAGTGACTTCTGTGTATACACTGGTTATATCATTTACATTGAAATCCTTCAAGATGAATGTCACAATATGAAGTATTAGTCCTTTTATAGTGCTGTACATGTGCAAGGCATGGGATGGATGCTTAATAAAAAATAAGGTTCACTTCTTAGGACCTGTGTACATGGATGCCCCCCCGGTCGCCCACATGTGCAACTGCGTGGACAGGAGGGGCATCCATCTGATCACTGGTGGGGATGGGTGGGGGTGCGTGCACGCTCACACACTCCACCCATTGCCCACACATGGAGGCATTGGGGGTCACAAAGGTGCCTCCATGGGTGGCGGTTGTGTACGTTCATGTGATGGGCGGCACACGTGCCACAGCCTCCACCCATCCCCACACCGTGGTGCCTTCCAGGTCCCATTTAAAAAGGGTCATAGTGACTTTGCAACCTAATGTTAAACCAAAGACAGAACAATTAGATGACAGGCATGAAGTGGCAGAGGGAGGATAGAACACAGGAGTGGGATGTTTTTATGGCATACAGATACCAACAGCAAGTAAGAAATAGAAGCTGGCATCTACTTGGATTTCACAGTTTTATGTTAAACATGTAATAATTCAATCAGTCATCTACAGCTGCCAGCAAATTTCACCTATTAGGACACCTCTCCAAGTCTGAGCAGAGCAGTTGGAATATTTAATGTGCTTTTGTAAGTGCTCTCCAGCTGCAGAATCTCTAGTGAGGTATCATTGCTATGAAGTGGGCGTCCTTGGTCTGAGGTTCTAACCGTCACAGATGGGAGGCTTGTGTCTGAGATCCAATGGTAATCCATGGCCACAGGTATTAGGTACTCAAGTGGAAAATAACATTGTGCCAAAGTCACAATCTGCTATGTGCAATGTGTGCTAAGCTTTATTCTAAATTAAAGGAAGATTTCAGTTAATAAGTAATGGCACTAGTCAGATCTAACATCGTTCAATAGCTTTGTCTTTCCAGAATGCTGCACTGGTAGCAAATTCATTGTTGTCTCTTTAATCGGAGAACTGATCTGTCAGATAAATGCTTTATCCTAATATGTGATTTGCTGCTCAAAATCCATTGGAATTTGGAAGGGGAGGAGTTTAGAGTAAGCAGGGTGGGGGGTCATTTGTGGTGATTGGGTTTTTTTAAATGGAAGGGTGGCACAGTTTAGACTTTATTATAGATTTAGAAAATTCATTTTATTTGTTGCTCAAATATCACTTTGTTCCTTAGATGTGAATTACTCACACTCATTAGATCAGTAATTGTTGTTTGTCATGCAGTGTAACAGGTAATGATTGCTTAACAAAATAATGTAAGTGAAATAGAATTGATTAAGTGTTTAATCATAGAAAGTGTGGCTCATTAAAATATTGGTATGATAGTCACATTCACATTAGGCACAGAAGAAGGGGGAGTTAGTTAAGGCGGTTTGGAAAAATTCAAGGTGAGACATTTTCAAAACCACCAAAATTTGGGGAATTTGAATGAGGAGCATTGATTTAATTCTTTCTAACCCTTTACTTTAACATTTTCAGAAGTGTTCAGAGGTGTTGGCCATTATCAGCAATTTGGTACATTTATCATTACCCTTTTGAAGCCACCCAAAATAGATACATTTCTAAAATAATATGAGCCAGAAGGGATTTGGAGTGGGTCATCTATGGATCGATTGTATCTAGAACTAGGGTGACAGAATAATGATTTAGGATGTAGACTTCAAACCATCTGCTCCAAAGAAGTCCATTGAGATAAATGCAACTACTATGGAGTAAGTGCTTTGAATATTGAAGCCTTGGAGTTCTATTTGGACTTTGGAAAAGGTGAAAAAAATTGAGTCTAAAGAAATTAGCACCAGATAAGGCAATCCTCCATCATAAAAGTAATGGGAGTTTTGCCATTGACGTTAATGGGGAAGGATTGTTTGCTTAGTCTGGCAGTCCTTATTAAGGCCCTTTTTACACAGACACTCTAACACCCATAAAATGGGTGTTTCATTTTATTATACATGTTGCAGGGCACCAGTGCAGTCAATCACCATGGACCCTGTGCACACATTATGCCTCCACCCAGTTCCTTTGGGTGGAGTTGGGTGTTGGCCGGTGGGTGGGGAGCATTTCCCTGGGTGGAGGCGTCTGTGTAAACGCCACTTTCGGTGGGTGTTGGCGAGTGTTTGATCCCGACCAACACCCATCTCTAACCACACCCACCCACAGAGCAACTGGCATTGCTCCGTGGGTGGAGATGGGTGTTGGCCGGGAGCAAACACTCACCAACACCCACCGAAAGTGGCGTTTACACAGACGCCCCCAACCATCTCCACCCAGGGAAATGCTCCCCACCCACCGGCCAACACCCATCTCCACCCAGAGAAACTGGGTGGAGGCATCAAATGTGCACAGGGACCATGGTGATTGGCTGCAGTGGTGCCCTGCAACATGTATAATAAAATGTAACACCCATTTTATGGGTGTTAGAGTGTCTGTGTAAAAAGGGCCTAAGATAAACTCCCAGAGTCAATGGGAACTCTGCCTGAAGAAGAATCCAAAAGCTAGGTAATTGATTTCTATAGGGTTGTGCATATTGTTTTTGTTATATCAATAAGGAAAACTAAAGTTGTTGTTTCATTATCGTTATTGCAATAACAAAAACAAAACAATAACAAAATCAATAATGATAAGAAAAGTTGTTCTTGGTTTCATTATTGCCTAGCAGCCTGGCAGGTGTTTTTTGGAGGGAAATGTGGTGAGGGGAGGAGGGGGCAGACGTCTCAGAGCCAGAAACAGTGTTGAACTTTTGAGCTGGGCCTGTGATGAGAGGGGAAGGACCTGATGGATGTAATCACTGGCCAATGAGCAGTGCAAGCAGGTCCCAGGCAGTTGAATGGTCCCTGTGATTGCTCAATGCCTCCTGCCTCCCAGAACGAATCGGGAGCTCTGGAGGAGGGCACTTTAACCATTTATACTGCAGGGCTGGGCTGGTTCTGTGTTAGCTACAGCTCTGTCAGGGTGCATTTCGCAGAATCTGCTGGTGCTTGCACTAAAAATCCTCCCATATATATATCCCACCATTTTACCTTTCCTATCCTTATTCCTTACTCTTACATTTTACTTTTTTCCTTCCCCTGCCTGTCTCCCCTGTACACACACATACATATATAAAAAGAGAGAGATAGGTAGTATAGTTCATATATATATATTAGATGATAGATATAGAATAGAGAGAGATTAAAGATAGTGGATAGGATATACCTCTGAGTTTTCCTTTTCCCTTCCCCTGTCTGTCTCCCCCGTCTGAATACAGCGTATCTTTCCTAAATGTACTGTTTGTAATCTTTAGGTAGAGAGAGGATTTTCTAAGGATTTTCAACTAATTCTATTAATTAGTAAGAGATAAAATTAATTAAAAACAGGACGGTTAAGGATTTTTTTTTCCTGAGCATCTCTCGCTTTACTGATCCCTGTGTATAAAAAATGCTTGGTTTCTCATCCATTTTTATGTAGGATGCTTTCCGGTGTCTACAAAAAAGTGACTTTACAAGCCATGAAAAGCACCATATAGCAATCCCATGTGGGGTTTTCATCAGGAGCTTTGTGACATCTGAACTGTTGTAACAAGCAGTAACACTGTGGAGCCACCTGAAAATTACCTGTGGTGACCTTTCAAGTGATTATCACAGCTTCACTCACATTTCTGTAGACTTCTTGTATCAAACAAACTCCTTTGTTTCAGATGATTTATTATGAATGACTTCTTAGCAGATGCAGGAGGTAAGGCGGCGGCTGAACCTCCTGGCCCTCCTTTGGCTATAGGGTTAGAACACAGCTGCTGCCTACCTTCCCTAAAGCACAATATTAATTATGTTTGCAAAAGTCTAGCTTCATAGTCATAGTAACAAAGATCAGGGCTCTGATCCTCCAAGTGCTGTCCAGTGCCTGCCCCACAGAAATGAAGAGGTCTTGCACTGGTGCAACACTATGAGAATTGGAGTATAAATTATTAATGATTTTAAAAATGGACTTGCTATAAATAACAAATTACATTTATCACAGTGGCTGAGTTAATATTTATAAGGCACTACATAGCTCTCTGTGATAACTCACTAAGAACAAGGACAGCTCCAGAGGAGTGTTCCATTTGCTGTGTTCTCACAGATTTATCTGGTGCTGCCTGAGCAAAATATTTGAGATCAAAGTGCTGAAGGGGCTGGCATCTCATCTCCCAAGGCTCTTACCATCCTGTGCTTCACAAAGGGCAGAGGGTGACGTCCGAAGTGGTATTTTGAATTATTTAAAAGAACTCTTATGCAACTGCATCACAAATAGGGAAATTTTGACAAAAACTGAATAAAAGATTGTGCAGCATTAGTCATTGTCCATAAAACACTGATAAGCCTTTGTTTGTTGAACTTTTACTTCAACGGATGTTAGTGTAGAGCAAGCAGAGAAGTGCAAAGGTGTCTGCAAGCCAGTATTCCAGTCGCACTAAATTTCCTCATTGACTCATCTCATTTGCTCACAGTACAGAGAAACCCTTTCTATACTTCTTGTATTGATTAAGAAGTGCCCTGGTCAACCACTTGGGCAGTTTTCCAGTTGAAGACTCTTTGAGGATGTACACATTTAATTTTTAACAGTGTGAGCCTAGGACAGGAGTGAATGCACTAGCAGGTAGCCCTGTGCAAGAGTCCCACTTGCTTATTAATTATTATTTATTTATTATTATAAGCATTTATATAGTGCCAGTGATGTATCTGGCACTTTACAAAAAATAAGATGGACACGGTCCCGGCCCAAGAGCTTACAATCTAAAGACAGGGGGAGGGGAGACAGGGAAGGGGGAGCAGAGGGAGAGACAAGGGATGCGACATTCATGAGGATGCGAGAACTCAGGTACACATTCTTGGCTTGGTTGCAGTAATTTGGGAGTTTACAGATAACAGGTGGGGGATAATCCTGGGTGGGGATGATTAGCAGGAGTTCGGAGGGGCGGAACAGAAGAGGTGGGTTTTGAGGAGGGACCTGAAGCTGTGGAGGGTGGGGGCAAGGTGGACGAGGGCAGGGAGGGAATTCCAGGCGTGCGGAGCAGCAAGAGAGAAGGGATGAAGGTGTTTGGGAGAGCAGGGGAGGTGTGGGAGGGTAAGGGAGGTGATGGAAGAGGAGAGGAGTGCTCGAACACTGGGGTTCGGAGGGAGATCGGGGCAGAGAGGTAGGGGGGAGTGAGGTTGTGAAGGGCTTTGTAAGTGAGGACAAGGAGCTTGTGTAGAATACTCTCAGGAAGAGAGACAGAGTGGAGAGAGACAGAGTGGAGAGAGGAGAGGAGAGGTTGCACATGGTCAAAGTGATGGGCAAGGTGGCAGCTGCAAGCTGTGCTTGGGGCTGGGGGTCGATTGGGGCTGGCTGGATTGGAGGAGCTTGGTTGTCACTCTGCTTCTCCCTCCCCTTTCCCCAGGTAAGAACTCCCAGGGCGAGGCCCTGTGTGGCAGCTGCAAACTGTGCTTGGTGCTGGGGGGGGATTGGAGGAGCCTGGTTTACACTCTGCTTCTCCCTCTCCTTTCCCCAGGTAAGAACTCCCAGGGTGGGCCCCTGGGGGCGCCAACCTGAAGGGCGACATCCAAAGGGTGTCGGCCGTTGGCTGGGGCCCTTTGCTGGGGTGGAGTTCCGGGGGGCCCTTCTGCTGGACAGACATCGCATCGGACACCATGCTGCCAGCGACTCCTGGGGGAACAGATGTACTGGGGCTTTCTACTTGCCGGACCTCCAAGGGGACTCGTCTAAGGCATACTGTGCCCTTTGGCTGGGACTGACGGCTGGGGCAGGAAGGAAGGCTAGCATCATGGATGTATGGTGGAGAGCAGAGTGGATGCATGTAGGAATCTGCCCCCGGTGGAGAGTAAGAAGGAAGAAAGGGGACCTTTCCCCTTTTGGGGGTAGCAGGAGGTGAAGGGAGGGTAGTGAATAGTTGATCTTGAATTTGTAATTGTAGAATTGTGGGGTGGGATGTTATTTTTCTTGTCATATGTTGTGGGTTGTATTGTAAAGGGATTTTATTTGAAGTTCTAATTTGTCTACTGAGTTAGATATTGTTAATTATTGTGAGGGTTGTGAAGAAGTCCCTTTTTCTGGTGAGAGCAGGAGGATGGGGGGGTGTAAGGTGGGGTAGAGAGGTGGAATGAAGGTTTATATGTATTATGTATAGGATGTATTTGTTTAATTTATGATGAGGTCTGTTTATTATGGATTGTTGGTCCTTGTGGACCTATTTTTATTTTATTTTTTATTCCTTTGTGTTGTAAGCCGCCTTGAGCTGCTGTGGCAGGAGAGTTGCAGGATATAAATTAAAATGGAATGGAATGGAATGGAATAATCCTGGAAGCAGAGTTTTGAACAGAGATGAGGGAAGAAAGGTGAGAGTGGGGAAGGCTAACGAGGAGGAGGTTACAATAGTTGAGGTGTGAGATGACTAGGGCGTGGATGAGAGTTTTGGCAGAGGAGACAGACAGAAAAGGGTGGATTTGAGCAAAGTTGCGGAGGGAGAATCGGCAGGATTTGGCGACGGAGTCGATGTAGGGTTTGAAGGTAAGATGCGAGTCGAAAATGAAGCCCAAGCTACGGGTTTGGGGGACAGGGAGGATGGAGACCCCGTCAATGGCAATTGACAGGGAAGAGGGAGAGGAAGGATTGGGAGGGAAGATCAGGAGTTCAGTTTTCGCCATGTTCAGTTTGAGTTGGCGTTGAGACATCCAGACGGAGATATCAGAGAGACAGTTGGTGAGACGAGCTTGAACAGAGGGGGAGAGGGAAGGAGTGGAGAGAGAGAGTTGAGCGTTATCAGCGTATAGGTGGTACTTGCTAGTGGGACGTTCTAGTACACTGTCCTACTGTTCGATTAGGGCCTTGGTATTTACTAAGAGTTTGTGATATCCCAAATGATCAGAAAGATTCAGGGTTGTGGGGGCATGTTAACACTAAGCGCACAGTACAAGTTATAGTTTAAGATGGACTTCAAAATAGAACATATATCCCTGTTTTTATCTAAACAGTGAATTTTTTGTATAAAACACATCCTGTCTTAGCTTTTAGGACCTATGAATTTAGATGTAGCTTAATATGAATGGTGTGAAATTTGATTCTTTTTGCCCTGCTCTCTGTCACTCGTAGCTCCTTTGACTTTGCACTAAATTGGGAGAGGGGAATATCCTGAATAGCTCTGGTGCTTGTTTTGGTGGGAAACGGAGCTGAATCTCAGGTGAGGTAGATGTGTACATGCACAGGATCCCTTATTTCAGTTTGTATGTGTATAGGACTCTGACCCTAGTCCCAAAGTGTTTTTCATAGGGTTATGCCACCACCCTATGCAAAACACTTTTGCCAACCCTCTTTTTTCAGCAGACATGGCAGACCCCTGGCTGGGGCTTACAATGTGATGAGACGGGTGAGTCCCCTTTCCCCCGATAATCAGCGGTTCACTGGGAAGCAGGAATACCAAGCTCTGCCATCACTATGAGCTTTTCATGTAGAGAAGGGGCAATTCTGTTCCATGCTTATCATCCCCCAAAATCGTCAGAGGGAAGCAAAGGCCTTCTAGGGTGGCTCTGTGGGACCACTTGGTTCTAAAGGCCTCTGCCCTGGACAGGGTTTCAACTCAGCCCAATGGACAGGCCAGCCCTATAGGTGTAGGAGTAATCACAGCAACATACATTCTTATGAGAAACAATGAGCACCAAAAGGTTTTGCAGATGATGAGTAACCTAACCAGCAGTGCTCCAGCACTGGGCTTTCCCACTGCCCCTGGGATAATGCTGTTTCAATTCTACTTGAAAAAATGCAGTTTCACCAAAAACCTGCAGTAAGCAGAGGGCAAAGGAAGACCCTGTGCAACTGCATATGAAGAGAGTAGGTGAGAAGGAGGGTTGATTTTTGAATGCAAAGAGATGTAGTCTTTTCCTGTTTTTGACAGGGAAGGGATGGAAGTGTTAGCTGGGTGTCTGAGAAAGCCCAGTGCCGGAGCAGGGGACAATCAGTTGGACTCACTGTTCCCGTACTAGGCTCGCTTGATCACCCAGTCAGTGCCCCACTCCAGCAGTTGACAGTGAAAAACTGCAAGGGGAGTAGGGGAAGGCAGCAAAGCAGTGCCTGGAGGCAGTTTTAGAAGCAACCAAGGTAATTGTCTGGGATCCCAGATTGTGGAAGTCGCACTTGGCAAAGTTGGGCCATGTCTACAGAGTAGTGAAAAATAAAAACAGAAAATATTTTGTTTGCAGTTCCTGTTGCCCCATCTCAAAAAGGATAGAGTGGAACATGAAAAGGTGCAAAAAAGAGCCACAAATTAATGATCAAGGGTGTGGAATGACTTCCTTGCAGGGAAAGGCTGGATAGGTTGGGGCTCTTCACCTTGGAGAAAAAATGACAGAGGGGATATGCAATAGAACTTTATAAAATCACGAGTGGCGTGGAACGAGTAAATGGAGGCGGGTATTTACCTTCTCAAATAGTACAAGAACTAGGGTACACTCTATGAAGCTAACTGGCAACAGATTTACAACAAAGAAAAGGAAGTATTTTTGCATTCAACATACAATTTGCTTATAAAACTTGCAGCCAGAGGAAGTTGTGTAGGCCAGTAGCATTTATTTATTTATTTTATTTATTTATTTTATTTATTAAAATGTATATGCTGCCCTTCCCTAAGGTTCAGGGCGGCTCATGACTGTACAAATATATAAAAACACACACACACACAAAATACACTTAAAAACCCAACCAAGAACACCTCCCTGCGAGCTATTGTATGGACAAGGCTAACAGATGGTACCCACAAGAAGGAAGTCCTGGTCAATTGCAGGGGCCACACTGGGGCATGGAAGGACAGGCAGTCTTTCAGATATGAGGGGCCTAGATCATTTAGGGCTTTAAAGGTCAAAACTGGCACCTCGAATTGTGCTTGGAAAGGTAGCCAGTGCAGACTTCGGAGCACTGGTATAATGTGCTCCCGGCAACTCGTCCCCAAAAGAAGCTGAGCCAACCCAGCTGCAGCTTTGGAATAGTCATCAAGGGCAGCCCCACATAGAGTATATGGCAGTAATACAGCCTCCAGGTGATGAAAGTATGGATGATGGTGGCCAGATCTTAATCAGAAACCACACACACTCCTCATCAGATGGAGTTGGTGAAAAGTGCTCCTGGCCACCACCACAAACAGACAATCTAGGTGCAGCAAGGGGTCCAGAAGCAATCCAAGGCTAACCTGATTGACCAGAGGGGACCGGATGCTATCAATAATAGGAGTCCCAATTCCCTCCAGATCACAGGGCCAGCCAACCATCATCACTTCAGTCTTGTCTGGATTCAGCTTTAATCGGCTCATCCTCATCCAGTTTCCAACAGCAGCCAGACATCGGGTAAGCACTGAGACTACAGGGCCTGGGTTGAATGAAAAAGAGAAGAAGAGATGGGTGTCAGCAGCACAGTGATGACATTTCATCCGAAACCTCCAAATGGCCTCACCCAGAGGCCAGATATACAACTTGAACAAGAGGGGAGATGGAATAGAACCCTGCAGGATTCCACAAGGGAGGTCCCAAGGAGACAACAAGCAATCACGCATCACCACTCTCTGGAACCTCCCCGACAGGAAAGTGCAGAACCATTGAAGAGCGCTCTGCACACCCCCACCAGATCCCACAGTTTTGCTAACACCACCTCACGATCAACAGTAACAAAGATACTGCTGAAAGATCTCACAGGATCAACAGGGTAGAATTCCCTTTGTCAAGCTCTAGGTGCAGGTCATTGACCAATTCCACAAACGCAGTCTTCATGCCCAGAATGAAAGCCCAACTGAAGCAGGTTCAGGAATCCAACAACATCAAATGAGCCTGGAGCTGTCAGACAATCGTTAAATAAAAAGGGAAGGTTAGAAGGGAAGGTTAGAGACAGACCGATAGCAAACTGGGGAGTCAGCATCCAAAAAATGGCTTCTGAAGCAGGGGCTGGACAACTGCCATTTTAAGGGAGACGTTGACAACCCCAGCCAGTAACGGCCCCACCGTCTCCTGGCTGGCTTTCACTAGTCAGGATGGGCAAGGATCTGGTTCACAACTGGTTGCCCGCAATGTTCGAAGAACCTTCCCTGCATTGGTGGGTGATACCAACTGAAACCAACCCAAATAAACAGGACAAGATTTTGAGCTTCCATAACCTCAAACTCTGATTCTGCAGATGAAATGGCAGCACTCAAGTCAAGTGAATACAAGCAATTTTGTCTGCAAAGTAATTAATAAATATGTCACAGTAGGCATTCAATTATTCCATTTCTGGGCAGAGGCAGATAGATCCCTCACCACCCAGAACAGCTCCACTGGATGAGACTTTGCAGATGCTACAATAGCAGAGAAGAAAATTTTCTTCGTTGCCATCACAGCCATGGCATAATCCTTCAGAAATTATGTATGCCACAATCGGTTGGCTTCAGCACAAATTGAGCACCACCTGCACTCTACCCACCTACCCTCCCACTTCATCCGCCTCAGTCCTCCATATACTAGGGGGACCTGTTCTGCTGCAGTGGTGGGAGTTGACACCCAGGTGCAACTGTGTCGATGGCCATGGTCAAGATGTCATTCCACAAAATGACCAGGTCATTGACAGTGTAGTCACTAACAGGGCCAGCCCTAGGGTTTGTGGGGCCATGTGTGACGTCTTGGCACAGGGCCTAATTTGCATAATCAGGCCCCACCCATTTATGCTAATACATACATTTGCATATTTTGCATAAATGTCCATCATATCTGCACACATGCCTTGGGCCCTTTTTAGTCCCAGCACTTTTTACCCCTTAGCTTCCCACATAGAGCACCCCCCTTTCCACTTGTCCCACAGATCCATCCATTCCCTTGCTTAAACCGCCCCCAACATGCCAAAGTACCCCCTCATCTAGCCCCCTCTCCCAATTTCCTCTCCTGCCAATACAGGGAGGGAACAGGAGGAGATGGAGGGCAGGGCATTATTGATTTTTTGCAAGAATTTGGCAGTAATAGTCAAAACAAATGAAAATAATCAAGCAAAAGTGTTCGTATATAGTAATAACAGAACTGTCAGTGGGAGGGGGAAGAAGGGGAAGGAACACCGCCCACACACACTTCTGACACACAAGGGAACTCTGCTCAAGCTGTGCGAAGGAAGGAAGCCCGTCAGGATAGAATGTGGGCCTTTCCACATGCTTTTGCACCAGGAATTCAGGCCCCTATCATCATAGGGTGCACAGCTGTAACCAGGGAGGGGGAACTCACTCACCCAACATACAAGCGAAGGGAAACGGGAAATTCTGTGAGGGACAGTGGTGGGTTCCACGGGAAAGGGGACCGGGTCAAAAGGGAAGGAACAGGGGGCTTTCACACTCTGGGGGAAGGGAAGGGCACGACCCCAAGGGAAGGGAAGGGGGAAACACACACGACCCCACAGGCTCACCCACACACACACGCACCAAGCAGGAAGGTAGGAAGACGGGTCACACTCTCACAATAAACACACAAGGAGGTCCACTCAATCTACAATGACCACGGAAGGGGATGGAGCAAGGCAAGGTGAGGAGGGAAAAGGAAAGGGGACACGTCAAGCAAAAATCCACAATAAACACAGTCAAGAACTCAAGCACTTAGCTTTCGGGGGGGGGCAGTCTCTCCAAGCAGTCAAAGTTCTGTTCACTGGCACTGAGTTCTCTGCAGTGTCGGCATTTGAAGTACAGACCCCGCCCCCCTGTGCATGCCTGGATGTGTGCCGAGCACCGCAATAGTGGGCAGGGCCCCGCAATGTCCTGGAACGGCCCAGGCCAGGTTGTTGCACCAGGGCCGCCATCAGCGCGCATGGAGGAGGGCGGCGGTGTCAGCCTTGGTGCCCCAGCAGCCTCCGAGGCACGGGGGGCAGGGCCTCCACGTGCCGGACACAGTCGCTGTGCTGACTAGCGGCCGCAGTGACCGACAACAACAAATGTCTTTTTTAGGGATGGGCTAACAGAACACCGTTCAGATATTTGGACGTTCAGTCATTCAGTTCAAAACCCGAGTTCAGGTTCGGCTGTTTGGTTCAGCGGAGTTCGGTTCATCCAAACTTGGCTGAACATTCAAAAAAGTGCTATTGGTGCCGAAACCAAAACTGAAATTTTTTCAGTATCAGTATTTTTGGTAGGGATGGGCGAACAGATCGCTGTTCAGGTTCGGCCATTCGGTTCGACTGCGTTCGTTTCATTCGTTCGTTTCGTTGGTTCGGTTTGGATGCGTTCGGTTCGTTCGTTTGGTTCATTCGTTCGGTTCGTTCGCCGAGTTCGGGTTCAGCTGTTCACTTCGGTCGTCCGAACAGGCCGTTCGGTTAGGCCGTTCGACTATTCAGTTCGGCTGTTCGGTTAGGCCGTTCGGCTGTTCGGTTCAGCCATTCGGCCGTTCGGGAAATGTTGTTATGGGTGGTTTTTTGTTTTTTATATGTTTTTTTGGTCTTTTATTGGGTTTTATATGGTTTTCTTTTGTTTTTTATTTGGGTTTTTTGTTTTTATATGGTTTTTATTTATTTATTTATTTTATCTAATATTATATATATCTAGCTACACTAAATCTAACTGCTATTAACTATTCTAAATGCTATGAACTAAATGGATTATCTAATAAGTACACAGGCCTACTCCTACAAACACTAAAACTAAATCACTAA
>QEPC01012550.1:1160205-1185473 GCA_003113815.1 Sphenodon punctatus
CCCTGCCCAGTCTGGACTTTTAAAAAAAATTTTTTTTACCTGAAGTCCCTGCTAGTGTGGGCTCAGGTCGCCGCCATGTCGGTGGCGGTGACCCGGACCCTGCACAAGCAGGTACTAGGGTGAGTCCTGGGGTGGGAGGTGTTTCCCCGGAAGGCCTAGTAAAGCGCTGAAGCCAGCCAGTGCTGAAGCCACCGGACCACCATGCTGCAGGTGCCGCCGCCTGGAACACAAAAGGTAGATGATCCCTGGCTGGGGGGGGTAGGGTGATCCCTGGGATGGGGGAGTGTTAAACCACCCCCCACCCCAAGGATCACCCTAGTACCTGCTGGTGTGGGGTCCGGGTCACCACTGCCGCCGGCATGGTGGCAGCCTGGAACCCTCACTAGCAGGGAGTTCGGGTAAAAAATATTTTTTTTAAAATCCAGGCTGGGCAGGGTGGGCAGGGGTTATCCCCCCTTCCACCTGCGCAGCCTGGACGGGGGAGGGAAAGTGTTTTGGTTTTGTTTCTTTTACATTGCAGCCATTCATTTAAATGGCTGCAATGTAAAAAAATCTGGCACGGGGAACCGGCACCGGTACCCCTAATTACCGGATTAATCCGATACTGCCGATACAGCAAAATACTGGCAGTATCGGATACCGGAGGAACCGAAATTCTCACCCCTAGTTCTTTGTAATGTGTCTCTCCTTCCATTTTTTATGTATCCCTTTGATTCTTAGCTCATTGGTAAAAGCTCCCTGTACAACCACATTGGCTTCCTTGGATGTGTCCTATTTTTCTTCATTGAGATCATTTGCAATTGTGCCCTCAGTATCTCTGTTTTCTTCAGAAAGTCCTAGCCTTCTAAAACACCAAGCCCCTTTATTTATTTATTTGAATCTATAGGCCGCCCCCTCCTTCTCCTGCAGCTCAGTGTGACTCACAGCATATTAAAAACATATAAATAACAACAATAAAAGATAAGTATGAAACCCTATATTAAAACAGCAATAAAATTCCACATTTGAATAAATTAAAAAAAAAACATATATAAAATCTTCCTCTGCATTATTTGGGTGGGAGAAATGGAAAACGGAACCAGGAGAGGCCAGTTTGCTGCCTGTAAGGCAGACAATGGGTCATGTGGCAGAGGCCGTGCCAGCTGAGTGGCAGGCATCAGCAGCAGCCCGAGCCCATCACCATGGCCCAAACTGCACAGGCCTGATTTTGGGAGACAGGCTTCAGAGGTTCCCAGCAGTGTCCAAGGGATCACTGCTGGGATTGATGCATGGCTCCTCCTCCAAGTAGCTCTCCACTGCTGCTGAGGCGCTGTCATACTCCCTCACGTAACTCTGCTTGGGCACCACCTCCACCACTGCCCTCAGCCAAGCTGCCTGCCCTGCTGTGCATGGGCCCATGCTCGCCAGAGTGGCCTGCACATATGAGTTGCTGCTGCTGGCAATAGGGGTGCTTCTGCTGCTCATCCTGCTGCTGGTTCTGCTACTGCTAGGGCTGGGGGCAGGGATAGACCCCGCCGGCTGAAACGGGTGGTTTCTCCCACTCCCACCATCCCAAGGGGCATCCTGCTGCTGCTGCCACACACTCTGCAGAGTCCGCTCTGCCTGCTGGACCATCTCCACCAGCTTGCCCTTTGAGTGGCCATAGAGTGGTGTCTGGCATGCCACACTGCCCTTGACCCTGAGGTCCAGCATGGTTGCCAACACATATTCCTCCCACTGCAGGAGCTCATCAAACTGTACCTTCAGCCCTGCCTTCAGTTGCCACACCAGGGCAGCTGCCTCAGTCACCAACTTCTTGTCCTAAGGGCCACAATCCTGCCCCTGGAGAATCTCATCCAGCCTCCTGAGGAGACTCTGGACCAGAGGGGTCACCTGACTAATGGTGGCCGTGGTGGAGCTGATGGTCTCTGTCATGGCCAGGAACGGTCTCAGAAGAAAGACATTCCACCCCATTGTACCCTGGAGGTGCCCCACTGTCTGTCACCAGTTGAACCTGATGCAAGGCAGATTTCTGTTCGAGAAGCTGCTTAAGCATTTGGACATGGAATTCCACCTGGTGGATACATCCTGCACCAGCTGGTGCACTGGGGACCCTTGCTCAGCCTGCTTCACCCAGAGGAGGTCGCTGCCCTTCAGGCTCCGGTTAAAGAAACTGGCCAGCTTACTCCCCTGCTTGATCAGGGAGCTAAGGGTGCCTGCCCCAATACCCTTCTCTCCTAAGCCCAGAGCATCCCTGATCACCAGGTGAAGGGTGTGTGCGGCGCAAGGGATGCTGGTGAAGGCCACTCATGGACTGCCCTCAATATGTTGGCCACGTTGTCGGACACCACATATTCCTTGGTGAAGGGCGCACCTGGCGTAACCCACTCCTTCACCATGCTGGTCAGGGCTGCCTTGATGTTCCAAGAAGTGTGGGGATCATCCATGACTTCTGCCTGAAGCAGGGCCCCCCTATACCCTGCTTCGGGACCCCTTCTGCCACTGCCAAATGCTGCCTCCGGGTCCTGCCACCAGTGCGCCGTCACTGCCAGGTAGACATACTGCGTGTTTCTGCTTGACCACAGGTCGGTGGTGAAGTGGACGGTGGTACTCCCAGACCCTGCTAGCTTCTCCCTCACCCACTCCTTTAAAGCCCAGTACAAGGCTGACACCACCTGCCGACTTAGGGTGGTGTGCGAGGACAGCTTAAACTGGGGGGCCAGGAAGCCAATCAGGTGCCTAAACCCCATGTCCCTGACCACTGAGAAGGGCTTCCCATCGAGCGCAATCCAATGTCCTCTTCTGCTGCCTCTGCTGTGCCATGGGTTCTGTGCCCCTGCAATCCAATGTCCGCTTCTGCTGCCTCTGCTGTGCCATGGGTTCTGTGCCCCGGCAATCCAATGTCCGCTTCTGCTGCCTCTGCTGTGCTATGGGTTCTGTGCCCTGGCAATCCAGTGTCCTGTCCGCTTCTGCTGCCTCTGCTGTGCCATGGGTTTTGTGCCCCGGCAATCCAATGTCCACTTCTGCTGCCTCTGCTGTGCCATGGGTTCTGTGCCCCAACAATCCAATGTCTGTTTCTGCTACCTCTGCTGTGTCATGGGTTCTGTGCCCCGGCAATTCAGTGTCCGCTTCTGCTGTGCCATGGGCTTTGTGCCCCGGCAATCCAATATCTCCTTCTGCTGCCGCTGCTGTGCCATGGGCTCTCTGCCCGGGCAATCCAATGTCTGCTGCTGCCACTGCTGCTGTGCCATGAGTTCTGTGCCCTGGCAATCCAATGTCCACTTCTGCTGCATCATGGGTTCTCTTCCCCGGCAATCCAATGTCCACTTCTGCTGCCTCTGCTGTGCCATGGGTTCTGTGCCCAGGCATTCTAATGTCTGCTGCTGCTGCCACTGCTATACCATGGATTCTGTGCCCCAGAAATCCAATGTCTGCTTCTGCTGCCTCTGCTGTGCCATGGGTTCTATGCCCCCGGCAATCCAATGTCCACTTTTGCTGCCTCTGCTGCGCCATGGGTTCTGTGCCCGGGCAATCCTATGACTTCTGATGCTGCTGCCGTTGGGTCTCAGATGGCCATCCATGCCCCCATGGGCACCCCCAGGGGCCAAGCGCTGAGTCTGCCTGCCCAGGCAACCCAGGGTGCCAAGCCCCAAGCCTTCCCGGTCTCTGATGCTGCTGTGTCTCCAATGGCCTACCATGCCCCCACGGGCACCCCTGGAGCCTCCAGGTGGCCAAAATTTCTGAACATTCAGGGGAGTCCGAACTCCACGGGACCGAACTCATAAATCCGAACTAAGTTTTTGGGTCAAATGGTTGAACAGCCAAACATCCAAACCCCATTCTGTTTGCACATCCATACCAAGGAGGGTGCTCCCAGCCAACTGCAGGGGCCAATCCAGGACCCGGGGGTGAGGGGATTCTGTAGATAAGTGGGGCCCAGGCTGTATAGGGCTTTATAGGTCAAAACCAACACCTTGAATTGGGTCCAGAAGACTATAGGCAGCCAGTTCAGAGAATGGAGCACTGCTGTAATGTGCTTATGGTGACCCATCCCCATAAGGAGGTGGGACAGCACATTCTGCATCAGTTGCAGTCTCTGGACCATCACCAAAGGTAGACCCACATAAAGCGCATTTCAGTAGTCCAGTTTTGAGGTGATGAAAGCATGGATGATGGTGGCTAGGTCAGAGTCCAAGACATATGGTCAAAACTGTTGCACCAAATGTAATTGCAGAAATGCTCCCCTCAGCACAGTCGCCACTTGGGCATCCAGGTGGAGCTATCAGTCGGGGAGCACCCCCAGGCTCTGAACCTGTGGGACCAAATGGAGGGTGTATCCCATCAATGATGGGATCCACCACCCCCTCAGTCCCTCCCACCAGCATCACTTCCATCTTGTTGGGATTCAGCTTCAGACAGCTCACCCTCATCCAATTCCCCATGGCTGCCAAACACTGGGTAAGCACTGAGACTGCCGGACCTGGGTAAGCTGAAAAAGACATGTAAAGGTGGCTGCAATCAGCATACTGATGACACCGCACACTAAACCCTCTGACAGCCTTGCCCAAAGGCTGAATGTACATGTTGAACAGGAGAGAGGACAAAATAGAACCTTGCGGAACTCCACAAGTGAGGTCCCGGAGAGATGATGAATAGTCACCCATTACCACACATTGAGTTCTCCCAGCCAGGAAAGAAAGGAACCATTCAAGAACAGTCCTGTCCACCCCAAATCAGTCCCACAAATGAGCCACCAACAACTCATGATCAATGGTATCAAATGCAGTTGAGAGATCTAACAGGATCAACAGGGTCGACCGACTCACAGCAAAAGTTGTCAATCAAGACCACAAGCACAGTCTCAGTGCCAAACACCAGTCAAAAGCTGGACTACAAGGGAGTCAGAAAACTGACATGGTCCAGATGCCCCTGAAGCTTCTGAGCCACCACCTGTTCAACAGCCTTCTCTAAAAAGGGAAAGTTAGAGACAGGCCGATACTTGGCCAGAGAGTCAATGTACAAAGATGGTTTCTTGAGCCGAGGCCATACCACCACCGCCTTGAGGTAGTCCAGCACTCTGCCCTCCCTAAGGGAGGCATTGATAATCCCAGCCAGCAATGGCCCCAGTATCTCCTGGCTAGCCTTAACCAGCCAGGGTGGGCACAAATCCAGTTCACAACAGGTGGCCTTAGCAACCCCAAGGACATCCCCTGAACCAGTGGGTGACACCCACTGGAACGGATCCCATAAATCAGGACAAGTCAGGACTTCCATTACTTCTGATTCTCCTAATGCAGAAAATGCGGTGTCGAAGTCGTGGTGAATCAGAGTGATTTTATCCACAAAAAAGTCAGCAAACGTGTCACAGTGAGCACTGGAAAATGCCAGTTGTAGGTGGAGGGAGGCTGGACTGGCACCACCTGGAAAAACTCAGCTGGATGCAAATTTGTGGACGCAATGAAAGCAGCAAAAGACCTCTTCTTTGCTGCCCACATGGTCACAGCATAGTTTCGTAAACTAACTCTATGCCACAATCAGTCGGTTTCAGTGCGAGAACAGTGCCACCGTTGCTCCAACTGCCACCCCTCTTGCTTCATCCACCGCAGGTCCTCCATAAACCAGGGGGACCTGTGTTGTCAGTGTTCAGGGATCATATGCCTAAGAGCCATTCAGTTGATGGCATCAGTCAGCAAAGTGTTCCAAATGGCCATGAGGTCATCAATGATCTAACCATGGGATCTCAGTATTTTTCTGAGGTTATTAAAATCCAATTTTTTGAAGTCCAAGGACTTTCGTAGGTTGTCTTCCTCCTGGTCTTTCTTTAGGATCATGAATTTTATTATCAGCATAATATAAATGAGCTATCATTTAAAGCAACAAATAGAGTAGCATAAAAAGCACCATCCAAGAGGCAGCCTTTATATTAGGTAACTTTGGATAGACATGGACAGATAAGACATTTTTACTCCAACATTTTAAGACAGGAATAGCAATGAGGAAGACAAAAATAAAAAGATGGCAATATGGTGGTGATAAAAGTGAAGTCAAGTAACTGCCCAGAGAGTGAATGGGAAAAAGAAATCATTACTCATTTTTATTCTTGAGTGTCACTCTGATCCACGCTGCCTTGTAAAGTGTTGCCCTCTTAACAGCATTTACTCTCAAATTCACATCCACTAACTACCTGAACACAATTTATTATTGTTTGTGTAACAGAAATAATAGGTCCAAGTTGCATTGCTTGGGCAGAGAATTTCCCCATACTCTGAGCTTGTACAGATCATAGGGAAACAAAAGCAGCCATTATGATCAGAAACTAACTGAATCGCAAACAATGTGATAAAATTATACAAAACAATGAGTGATATTGGGTGATTTCAGACGTTACGGGTGGGCGGTTCACCACAGTGGATCCCCGGTGGGGGTGAATGAAACTACCACGCTGCGGGGCCAAGAAAAGCCCCAAACAGATATGACGGGACCGGGACCACGACCGGGAATCGGGCCGACACATCACGGATCGGGGCAGCGCAACAGACGTGATGCCCATCCCCGGCCATGGTCAAAACTCCCAGAAGACACCGGGCAGGGGCGGGACACAGACATGGCCGATTGAGGGCAAACGAAGCCAAAAGGTACACAAGGGAACGCCCACACAAGAGAAACGGGAAGGGAGGAGGGAAATGGGAGAAGCGGCCGACAGGTACAGCACTCAGCAGGCACGCACACACAGCGGTCCCACAGCGCAACACACAGCTGGACCACATGCCTGGGCACACACACACACACACACACACACGCACACGCGGGAGCACCCACCCAAGGGAAAGGTCAGGAAGGCGGGCAGGGATGCCCGGACAAAGCACAAGGAACAACGGGAGCAGGGGGGGACACAGAAGATGGGGGGCACTGAAAAGGGGCAGGGCAGGACACAGGCTGCAGCAACCCCCCACCCCCACAGCACCACAGTCCACATAGGCGCCCCCACAGCAACACAGGCAGTCTCGGAAAGGGGGGTGCCAGGACCCCAGGACCAAGGCATGATGGGGGCCTGCAAGGCACAGCCAGCCCGGCAGAGACGGTCCAGGAGGGGAACGCGGGCCCCACAGTCTCAGAGGAGCAGAGGGAGGGCAGCCAGGACAGGCGGAGAGGTGCTCCAGGTCCAACGACATGAACCCCCCCTGGGGAAGTACCATGGCCCAGTCCGGGGGGGCCCAACCGCCAGGTCACACAAGCACCCAGGATGGGGGGGGCCCACATGGGAGCATGACACCGGGGGGGCCTGGAGGAGCACCGGGGGTCACAGGCTGCCGCTGGGGGCCACAGCGGGCCTGGGTGCCCTGCCCGGTGAACCAGGTGAGGCCAATGGAGCAAGCCCCGGTGGTACCCCTGCACGGACCTGTGGTGGGCGATCAGGTAGTACGCCTCGAAGGGATCAGGCATGGTGAGAGCCAACTGGACGTCCACACGGGCCCACACCACCAGCAGGGCCGACAGCTCCGCTGCGGAAGGCTCCGGCACACAGCAGGCAGCAGAAGGGGGCCAAGGAAGAAGTCCCAGCTCCAGCAGCTGCTGGTACACTGCCCCATGGGTGCGCTGGTACCCACGCACCTCATGCACACAGGAAAAGTAGGTCACGGCCAAGGCAGGGGCACCCTCAGCAAGGCACTCCATGAAGGCGCTCAAACCGCACACCACCAGTGCTGACACGGTCTCTGCCCTGGTCCAGGGCACATGGGAGCACCGCTGGTCCGGGATGCACCCCTCATGGAACCGGACAATCCCCAGGGCCTCCGCATGCATCCGGCAATCCCGAACGCTCGCCTCATAACCAAAGTAACGGAGACCAGAGCTTATGCTCTCATAGGCACCCGCAGGGCTGCCTGGGGTGCCCAGGAGCAGCTGCACGGCCAGGGTATGCCACAGGTCGCACAGAGACATGGTCTCGTGGAAGGTCCAGATATGGGGGGCCCCAGGGGGGCAGGGGAGCGGTAGCCCCGTGGATGGGCAGGCAGCCATGGTCCGGCACCAGAGGGAGAATGACACAGAGCCCTGGTGGCACAAACACCCTCCAGGGCAGGGAGGGGCACCGAGGGGTCCTGAGTACAGGGAATGCGGCCAGGAACCACAACATTGTAGCACAGCAGAGTGAGGCATGGGGCGCAGACCCGGCCCAGCTGCACAACACAACAGCGATCTCCCTGTCCGGCTAATCGCACCTTCAAGGGCATCCTGCAGCAAACAGTGGCGGGAGGGGGGCTGATGGAATGCAGCTGTCCTAGGAGCGCGCAGAACCACGCGCCCGTGCAGGAGCGAGGCCAGGTGGCCCACCTGCCGGTGCACCCAATTGCACGCACCCATGTCCTGGCCCCCCTCGGGGAGGCCCATGGCCAGGCAGGGGCCCTCCCCCCTGACAGCCCTGCCTTCACAGGCACCATATAAAAGCGCTGCCCCACCCAGTGGGCCCCACCACCATGGAGCATGACAGGGCAGCGGCCTATTGGATGTTCCTCGCTCTCGCAGCCGAGTGGTTCCACGACCACACCGAGCAGCTGTGCCTCCAGACCGCGGAGGTGCAACTGGTCACCCAGGTGCGGGTTGCCCTGGCCCAAGCAGCTGCTTGGGGCCTCTGGGCCCAACACGGATGCTGGAGAGCCCGGGCGCGACTCAGGGCACTGCAAGTCTCTGGGGCAGATTGGCAGGCTGTGAGCCGGGGCCGGACCCGGCCCGCACTGCTCCGTTGTGCTGCCAGGCACCTCCTCTGGTCAAGGGAGACCCTGCGCAAGGCAGCCCTGCTCACTATGCCCATAGCCAGATCCCTATGGGTTGCAGAGCACCCACAGGCGTGGTGGGCGAGGGCGATGGCACACTGGGAAGAGCAAGACTGGAGGGCCCACTTCAGAATGAACAAGAGCACTCTGCTCCACCTAGCAGAGCTCCTCACACCCTGGCTGGAGTGGGAGCACATCTCCATGCAGGACCCCATCCCCGTGGTCCAGCGGGTGGCCATAGGGGTCTGGGCCCTCACTACCCCCAACTCTTGCCGGTCGGTGTCCCAGCACTTCGGGGTGGGGGTCAGCACTGTTGCCTGCATCGTGCGGGATGTGTGCGAGGCAGTGGAGGGTGTGCTCCTGGACAGAACGATCTAGCTAGTGGACCAGGGGACCGTGATGGCGGGCTTCGCGGCTGGAGGCTTTCCCAACTGCATGGGAGCCATGGACGGCACCCACATCGAGATTCTCCACCCAGCCACCGGGGAGGCCCTGGAATACGTGAACCAGCACGGTTACTGCTCCCTGCACCTGCAGGGAGTGGTGGATCACCGGGGCTGGTTCATTGACATCTACACGGGCAACTCAGGCCACAGTCACGATGCCAGAATCATGACCACCTCCCCCTTCTATGCCCGGATGTTCCAGGGGGACTTCGCGGACATGGGCATGAGGTGGATTGAGGGGGTCCCGATGCCCCCCTGTATCCTGGGGGACCCCGCCTACCCCCTCACCCGCTGGTTGATGAAGGTGTACCCAGTACCGAGCACCCCAGTGGAGGTCCTATTCAATACCCGCCTGTGTTCCAGCCAGACCGTGGTGGAGCGTGCCTTCGGGGCCCTCAAGCAGCGCTGGAGGAGTGTAGCTGGACGCCTGGATTACACCGTCTCGACCTCGGCCCTGGTGATCAGTGCCTGCTGCGTGCTGCACAATATCTGCGAAACTGAGGGGGCAGCCCTGGACTACCCTGAGCCCCACCGGCCCCCCGGCCCCATGCCCCTCTACATGAATGCAGAGAACCCCCAGGAGTACCGTTATGCCAAACAGATCCGGAATGCCCTGGCAAGCCATATCACCCGGGGGCACAGGTGTGATGGACTCCCCCTGCCGGGTCCCACCCCTGCTGATCCGTGTCCATGCCCCTGTATGCTGGACCCCCACCTGGGTCCCCCACCAACGGGAATGTGAGCCGGCCTACTGACAACTGTCTTTATTGCCCCCGTGTGCACACAATCACCGGGTCCCGCACCCATGCGTTGCCCTGTCCCCTACAGTGCCCCCTATCATGTTGCCCTCCCCTTCCCCCCATTCCCTCCATTCCCCCTCGCCTCCTTGGGCGTCCCCGTGGGCGCCCGCTGGGGCCCACGGAGCTCTGGGAGCTCTCCTCCCCCCTGCTGTCCGTGTGCCCTGCAGTGTCCTGAGCCACCTCCTGGTCTGGCAGGGGGGCGGGCAGTGGTGGAGAGAGGCTGTCTGGGGCCCTGGGTGCCCCCCGGGGGGGCTGCACCCTCCGGAGCACCGGGGGCACCGGGAGGCAGATGCGCGGCCCCTGTGGGAGTGAGGATGGTTGGGGCACCTGGGCGGGGGGTGGGGCCTCCGAGGGTCCCGGCACAGGGACCTGGGCAGGCAGGCTTCCCGGGGGTGCACCTGCCATCACATAGGTGCACATGGTGCTGGCGTGCAGGAGCAGGGAGGTCCCGATGTCGTGGGACCTGTCCATCTTGATGGTGTGCTCCCACACCATGGCTTGAATGTCCTGCCTCAGGCCCCCGAGCAGCTCCTCCTGCCTGCTGTGGTCCCTGCGCTCCAGGCACTGCTCCAGGTGCACCTCGGCCTGGAGCCTCCGGTCCCTCACCTTGGCCCGCTCCAGGGACCGCTCGATGGCCGCCTTCATGCGGGCCACGGCCTCGATCATCCTCTCCCCCTGTTCCACGGCATTCTGGATGATCTCCTGTGCCTGTTCCTCCCTCCGCCTGCGGACCTGTGCCCAGTACTCCCACATGCGCTGCGCTGGGGCCCCGCCTGGCGGGGTTGCCCTGTGGGAATGAGAGGGTGAGTGCGAGCCTGCCCCTGTCCCCTGCCCATGAAGGGGCAGGGGCCCCTTGGGCCCCCGGGCATCCCTCCGGCCCTCTCCCCACCCCTGACCCCGGCCCCCCATCCCCTCTTCCCGCCCTGGATGCCTCACCTGAATCCTGCACCTGCTGGCTGGGCTCCTCGGCAGCTTGCGGCTCCGTCTCCTTGGGCCGTTCTCGGGGTGTTCCGTGTCCTGTGGGCGAGGGAGGGAGGGAGTGTGGGTGTTGGGTGGGCATTTGGGAGACCTGGGACCGGGCCCCCTCCCACCTTGGTGGGGAGGAGCTGGGACGCAGGCTGGGGCAGCCCTTGCCCCCTCCACACACACCCTGCACCCATGGTCGTGGTCCCCCCCTCTCCGGGTCGAGCGCTTACCCTCGATGTCGGTCACGGATCCCTCGGAGGCCAGCCCCTCGGTGCAGGAGTGCTCCCCCAGGGACCACTGGCTGAGGGTGGTGAGGGTGCCGGCCTCAGACTCCGCTGGTTTGGCCCGGGGTTGGGTGCTCTCGGGGCTGCTGCTGGGGGAGGCCCCTGCCGGAGCCAGAGGCCTCTAGGCACTCCTCCTGGGGGTCCGGAGCCCTGGAGCTCATGTCTACTGGGCAGGGGGTGAGGGGAGTGGGTACCTCGGCCCTTTCCCAGTCCTGGACCACTGCACTGCCCACGAGCCGTGGGGTGACTATGGAGCCCTTCATGTGTAGGATGCGGTCCAGGGCCTCGTAGAAGGGGGTGGTCCGGGCCCCATGTCCGGAGCGCCTATTGTTGTCCCGGATGGCCTTGTACCCCCACTTGAGTTCCTTGGCCTTGGAGCGGCACTGTGCCGCTGTGCGCTGATGTCCCGCCGCCTCCATGTCCCGCACTATGTCCTGGTAGACATGCTCGTTGCGCTGGTTGAGTGCGAGCTCCAGCTGGAACTCCAAGGTCCCCCATATGCGGATTAAGTCTCTGGTCTCCTGGAGGCCCCACTGGCCCCCTCGGCAGTAGGACTTCCTCCGGCGTCCCCACGGCCGGTGGTCCTCCTCCTCCTCCTCCTCTGCCAGCGCTGCCTCCGCCTGCGCAGTGCCGGTGTCCTCCGGGGGCTCATCCGCCCGGGCCATTTTCCGTGTCTGTGGGGACAGTGGGAGGGGCGTGTTGGGTTAGGTGCAGGATGGGCCCCTCACGGGGCTCCCCTGCCCCCTGCCTCCCTCCCAGTAGCCCGGGCCCCCTGTTCCCCGCCCCTCCATTGCCCTTACCCATTTCCTGGGTGCCTCCTCTGGCCCCGTTGCGGCTGCTGTCCCCGGGGCATCGCATGGTGCCTGCTGCTAGAGGTGTTGTTCCCGGACTGGCTGCAGGTTCAGCATGACCCTCGTGTCCCCCTCCTCCCCCGCCTGTGCTCCCTCCACCTCCACCGCTGCCCCTGCCACCTCCTCCTCCTCCACCGTCGCTCTGTTGCCCGCTGCTCTCTTCCACCTCCCTCCTCGCTCCATCCCGCCATGCTTGCCTGCTGTGGATTTCCCTTTAAATCTCCCTCCGGTGTCTGTGTTGTTGCTGGTTGCCCGGCAGCAATGCTGCATGCCTTGTCCATGGCTGGGGCTCATTTCCTTTGGTTCTGCCCAGGGATTGGCGTCCAGATGTTACTTTTTGTTGGTTCCCAGTGGGGATCTCTTTGACCACGCTTCCCGGAATATTCCCCCCGCTAGCCCGGGAAGCGTGGTTGAAATTGACCCCATGTGGGTATTGAGCGTGGTGAACATCTGGCGCGTGCCGAACAGACATTCCGGGTGCATTGGCCCCGCCACAGGATTGAGCATGGTTCACTGTGGTTGAGCATGATCTCGTAACGTCTGAAAATACCCATTGACACACTATATAGAGGGGAATTGGTGGGAATGCATATAGGAATCCCTTGGGTCACAGGGCAACCAGGACATCCCCCTCTTGAGCCTCATCCTTCTCCCAGTCAGGAAAAAAAGATTGGTAGGTTGTGATTGTGTTCTGATGTACAAAGGTCTGCCCCCAGGGTGCCCCGGCTGCACACACCAAGAAGTTAAAAGACCAAATGTTCCAAGGCCTACTCATGAGAAAGTGTTGTGGACCTGCTAAGGCCATCTGCCAGCTTCTTGTCTTGCCCCAAAATGCATGCTGCCTTTGGCAACACCCTGCGGGGGAGGCACCATTCCCAGAGACTGCGAGCCTCTTCCATGAGCAGAGACAACCGAGCACCATGCTGCCTGTGTGTTGATGTAATAGACAGCCACTAGGTTGTCTGTGCACAGCATCAATGTGCAGCCTTGGACCAGTGTGAAGGCCCGCAGAGCCAAGCAGAGAGCTTGGAGCTCGAGGACATTTGTGTGGACAGAGCATTCTGTGGTGGGGCCAATGGGCCACTGATGGCGTTGCCCTTGGAATGTGCCCCCCAGCCTGTCAGGGTGACACAGCAGAGGCAACATCAGCACCCAACAGCCGCCCCCGATACAAGTACGGTGGCCCCGTCTCCACTAGCGGCACGACGACAGCGGGAACCCCAGCACCCCAGCAGCACAACCGCTGCACCCAACGGAACCATAGCCCCGCTCCTAGGGGACAGCATGCAGCAACCAGCCCTGCCCCCTGATGCTCCAGCATCACCTGCTGCCACAACGCAACAGCCGGCGCGGCGCCACTTGGCACACCTGTGGGCGTGCAGGGGGGTGGGGCCTTGAGGATAAAGGCTGGCGCCACAGACAACACGGAACCAGTGAATGGAGATTCCCAGAGACTGGCCCCTGAACGTTGAGTACTGATTGCCTTGCTTGTGGTTTGCTCCCTTATACCTTGATTGCATATTTGTGTTCGAGTGTCCCCCCCCCCACAAACCCATAGTCCGTTTTGGTGAGTGCTTGTATTGTGTGTAGCATGTGTTGCCTTCCTCCTCCCTGGTTTTCATTAAAGTCCCTTTCCTACCTGTGCGAGAGACCCACCATAGTCCGCTCCCCCTCCGGGGCTTCCCCCTTCCCTCCCCCCACTAGGGGCTCCCCCCCTGTACTGTGTTCCTTCCTTGTGGTGTGTTAGGGTAGTGAGTGGTTGGGCCGCAGAGTACCTTGGAGTCCATTACGTGCCCTATGATGAGGTAGGCCTGATTCCTTGCGGATCTGTGGGCCAACACACCACCCTGACGGGCACTTTTGTACCGCTGCTGCTGACGGAATCCGGCTCCAAGGTTGGCCTAGAGTGTGAGAGGCCCCGAGATCCTCTTCACCCTCCCATTTCCTCCTTAACTCCCCCCTCCCGTGACACAGCCGTGGAGAGAGGCATCTGAAGTGATTATCAGAGCCAGGTGGCATGATAGAAAGGGTACCCCTCGGCACACGTTGGCCCTGTTGGACCACCAGGTGAGACTGTGTAGGATGGCCTCTGGGGCCATGATCTTGAACTCCAAGCACCAGAGACCCTTGATAAACCACTGTATGAGACACCACTGGCGAGGCCAAAGTGGTAGCTGAGCCACGGGTGTTGTAAAAGTTGCAGATGGCATGAGCCCCAGTAGTCTAGAAAACAAAATGTATGGATGATGTGTTCTTCTCAAAATTATAAAGGAGGTTTCCCAAGTAGCCAGGAATCCTTGTTCCAGGGTAAAGATCCTAGTCAGGCCTGAATCTAGTGAAGCCAATAAAATCTGTGATACCATTTGGAAATTTAATTAATTAGCCCACCCCTCCTGCCAAGACAACCTGGGGCAGCTTACAATATAAAACACAGCATATATAAAATCCATAATAAAACAATATCAAAAGGGGGGAAACAAACAGGGACCAAAAAGAAGGGCGCACAGCCTCCCCACACTTGAGGAAAATATCAATATATAATAAAATATATAAAACCCAGCCCTAACCCCCCAACAGAAAAATAATAAAACCCACCCTCACCCATCCCACCTCACCAAAAGCCTGGCAGAACAGCCAAGTCTTACACTGATGTCGGAAGCTGGGACTAATTTGTCCCACTTAATCAGGGTTCCCAGGCTAGAAAAGAGGCAACAGGCCAATGTCATCTGGGACTGCAGCTTCCTGGCAGAAGAAGCCCTAAAGAGCCAGTCATCCAGCTATGGGAAAACAAAGAGGCACCTTCTATGACATGTTGCTGCCACAGGGGAAAGCCACTTAGTAAAGACCCTAGTGGTAGTTGATAACCTGAAGGGGAGGAAAGCAAATTGGTAGTGGATTCCATCTAGCACAAAGCAGAGGTCTTTGCAGTGGATAGGGTGAACAGAGATAGGAAAGTAAGAATCCTTCGTATGTATGTTTGTGAAGAAATCTCCCTCTCCAAGGGAAGGAATAGTCTGCCCTAAAGTTATCATAAGACACTTAAAAAGGTTAATGGGTTTATTTAGGGCCCTTAGGTTCAAAATAGGATGGTAGCCCTCCAGCTTTTGGGGGACCAAAAAATAAGCAGAGTAAAAACCTGCACCTCAGAATGACTTATCTATCAGCTCAATAGCCCCCTTAAACAATAACTGATGAGCCTCTGTCCACAAGGTGGTAGCAGTAAGGAACCCTGGAGACAACGCTTCTTCCCCTGGTAAGGAAGTAAACTGGATCCTATAACCTTCTGTTATAGTGAAAAGGACCCATTGGTCCACCATAGAAATGGTCTCCCATACATTGATAAAGGACCAAAGCTGGTCCTTAAAGGAAGGGACCCCACAGATAGGTGAAAGGGGTCCAGGAGTAATCTTGATTTATATATAATATCATTGATATATAATATCAATTCATGCTCCCCCCCAACCATTTAATTTGTGCTCTGGGGCAGCGTGAATTGATTATATGGGGGGCACAAAGGAACTGGTTTTGGGTACAGGTTAGCAAAAAGTTCATTAAGAAAAGCTAGTGAAATAGCAGCCATAATAATCTCAGAACCATATTTGCAGATTTTCCAAGATAGAATAGATATTGCTTTACATCCTAAATTCCTACCTAAGATAATATAAATAAGACAGTTGTGAGAATGTGGCCCTTTTTACATGGGCCTCTCCCACCCATGAACAAGCAGATTTCTGCATGTTCATGGGTGGGGGAGCCCCGTGTGAATGACGTGGTGCACGCACCCATGGTGAGTGGGAGTGTGTGCATGCGCGCCTGCCTAACACGCATCCCCACGCACTCACCCCCACTTGTCCCCATGCACGTAGCAACCGGGGGAAATGGTGGTTACCCCGTGGGTGTGGATGAGCAGGGGTGGTGAGTGGGGATGCGTGTGCCGCCGTGTGCAAGCCCCACCCACACACTGGCATGTCCATGGACCCCCCCACCCGGCGTAGCCATGTAAAAATAGCCTGTGAGGAGCCACTCGAAGAACAACAGAAGGTTACTACCTTGTAAACATGGCCATGGCAAGCAGCCAGTGCCATTAATAAATCATTCATTCATACCTTGTAAACAAGGTTCTTTGAGATGGCTTCGAACATTCTCACAACACCCACCCCCAGCCTCGCATGGAATTTTTTTCTTATATTCCTGGAAAGGGTTGGAAGGAACTGCCATTCTGTGGGGGAGAGTCAGTGTTTTTTATACTAGAGAAGCTCGAGACCATCATGTGGTCTATTATTTGAATAGGGTGTGCATGCACAACCCAGTTGTGAGAATATTTATTTATTTATTATTTATTTATTTTATTTATTAAATTTATACCCCACACCCTCCTGAAACAGCTCGGGATGGGGAGCCATCTCAAAGAACTTTCTTTACAAGGTAACAACCTTCTGATCACTCACATGGTGAGGAGTTGTTTGTAAACAAACAGTTTTATCTCCCAGTCCCATCAGTGTCCCAGTGCTACTGCAGCGCTACTAGGAGGCAGAGGCAGGTGTGGGATGGGGACCCGAGTCAGGGAGGGGAGGCAGAAGAATTTATTGGGGGAGAAGCTGGCTGCAGCCTGCCGCCCAGCCAGGCAAGTGCGGGGCCCCAACTGGCCACGGGGTCATGCGCAGCCACACATGTGGCACATGCCTGGGGCCAGCCCTGGATCTAATGGAAGCAACAAAAGACCATCCTTGTTGAAAGGAAGATTTTTGACTACAGTACATACTGTGCCTCTGTGGATAGGCCCAAGGAGTGGAGCCATGCATATCTATGAATGGTAATACCTGCAGCCATACTGCAAGTCCCCTAGATTGCCATATCATATGACACCCTGGGGAGGTGGTGGGATAATTCCAGGACACCGCCTACTGCGTTACCCAGACCTTCCCATACCCCCTCAGGGAGTTCAAGCAGCACTTGTTGGACCGTGTCCCATAAAGTAAAACTGAAATGAGCCATGAGGGCCAAATAATTACCTTCATGTCTCGAGACAGAAGAGTATACCCTGCATCCCAGGGTGTCAATATACTTGCCTTTCCTGTCAGGGGGCTGTGAGTGTGGCTTATCCCCCTCAGAGTGCTCTGTCACAGCAGTGACTATGAGCGAATTAGGGGCTGAATGAAAAATCAAGAAATCATGCCCCGCCCCCAGTACAGGGTACAGCTATAATATCTTGGGGTCTATGGGAGGTACCACGGCAGGCTAACCCCACACATCCCTGTCCATGGGTTCTATAATACCCTTTAACAAGGGAGGATTGAAATACAGTCCCTTTGTCCAACTACCCGGGCATCAAATAGGTGGTAGATCTCCTCTGGGTTACCCAGAGGCACACCCTCAGTTGATGCCATCCTAAGCCCTAAAATTACCAGAGGTCAGTTGTGGGAGACATAAGAGAATGCTCCACCTCCTGAGCTAAGGAAAACCACAAGTTCTGGTTTCCAGGAGCCATCCAGTCCTGGTCCAAGAACGCATCCAAAATGTTTGTCGGTGCCAGCACAGTGCTGATACATTACTGTGCTTGCTGACAACTTAGGCTCCATGCACCCACACTTTGCCTTGGTCTTTCAGCCCCAATCCTCTTCCTTTGCAGGTTGGGGGCAACACTGAAGCTAGGACGGCACGCTCCTCCCTGTCCAATATTACATTGTTACTCTACTTCCAATGTGGGAAGGATTTATCTTTTTTTAACTAACATTTCAAAGACCCATTCTGTGGCACCTGATCAAGTATATATCTCACTGCACAGGTGACTAACAGCCTGTTAATATTCCAGCACCAAACGATTACATGAACCAGTTGTGCTTTCCTTACATTTAAATTTCTTTTATTTGGGATTACCACCTACTCTAACCCACTACTGATTTGTGCCCCTCCCCTGTAACCTACTAACCACCACTTCACTCTCAGAAGATGGAACCATTCTGACTTCAGCTGCCACCCCCCACCACACCCCCATTTTAACCCACTAGCTTCCAACTACATAGTCTGGACTCTACTACTTCCCAATAAATCCCACTCACCTCCCCAAAAAATCACAAGACTCCTGACCACTATAATAACCATCGTTTCTCATAGCAAATACTTCTACTAGTGTGTGAAATGACAACTCCCAACCCCTCCAAACAAAAACAAAAAACCCAGGAGAGAAGGTATACTAATACACAATGGGGCAATACAGACTAGAACAACAAGGAGGTAGCTATGCTGCTTAATAGCATTATAGTAGCGTTCTCATAGTCTTCTATCACTCCTCCCAATCACTTACATCACCCAAAATCTGGACATTCCACCCATTTCTTAAGGCATTCCACCTATTATTCCATCAAGTTCCTTCCTGCTGTACTCAGTCCCTGTGGCCTCCTCCCTGGCATTCCACTGCCTCTCCCTGCTGCCTTAGTTATTCCATGTCCTCTTTCTCCCCAGTCCCAAAGATGCATCTTCATTGTATTATTTTACAATTAATGAGATACAAATTAATTTCAATTTAGCATTAATGTTTTCTCCATTCCTTCCATTGACCATTCTATAGATTTTATGGCAATGTCTACCCAAACTCACAATCACAATAAACAGTTACATAGCATTCTGCCCCGCTTTAGTGTTGCCCCCAACCTTCAAAGGAAAAGGATTGGGGCTGAAAGACCAAGGCAAAGTGCATGGAGCCTAAGTTGTCAGCGAGCACAGTATAGATACCATACAACAACTTTATTGTTTACAAGGTGTGCATGTGAAGGTGAGAGTTTTAACATATACATTTTCCAAGTTTATTAAAGTTTGCTTCGTGTGAAACCGTGTTAACTAAGTTTGTAAAACCATACATTTTTTGTTTGTCTAATTTATTTGGGGTTTTTTATAACATGATCCAAACTCCTGAGAGTGATTTCAGGGAGTATATAGATGGCAAGAGATTGTACTACATCACTGTGTGTTTTTACACACACATTTCTCCTGGATGTTTGCTGTTACATCCTGAACTTTCTGTGTGTCTAAATCACTCACCCAGATCTTAAACATCCGGATCTTTGAACTTCTGCATAGAACTTCTCCCAGAACTTTTGTGTGTAAAAAGTTCTCCTGGTAAACTGCTTTGCTCCAGGCAGCTGTGGTCACTTGGTTTCCATGGCAGCCTGTCACATCTACAGCTATGGCTACTTTAGGCTGCCTCAGGGCAGTGTTTGTGTGAAGAATGCATCCAGGAACTGCCGCAGGGCAGTGTGTGTCTGAAAAATGAATCTGGAACTTACTTGTGGACTTGTAAATCCAGAAGATTGAAAAATCCAGAACTTTAACGTGTGTGTA
Organism: Sphenodon punctatus; assembly: GCA_003113815.1. NCBI lineage: Eukaryota > Metazoa > Chordata > Lepidosauria > Sphenodontia > Sphenodontidae > Sphenodon > Sphenodon punctatus. The sequence continues at coordinate 1,179,641 of QEPC01012550.1, forward strand.
AAAATGCCCTATGTTTTGGTTGCATGATGTTTCAGAAAATCTACTACAAAGAAAGGGAACCTCAGGCCTCGGGGCCAAATGTGGTCCATGGTGCATTTTTGTTTAGCCACTTTCCAGCCCCTGGATCCAGTTCTTATCCCGAAGCATTGAGAGACCTAGCTGAAGGTAAGGAAGCAGAAATGAGGGCAGGCACTCTAGGACAGGAGACAGATCTATGATCTGAACCCTTCTGTTCCTGCATGCACCCCTGCCTCCAACTTCTACACACTCAGGCCTTGAAGCTTTTACTAATGATCAAAGTGGCCACTGGGAGGGAAAACGGTTCCCTCCCCCTTGCTATACTAACAGAAACAGAAAAAAATAGCTGGGTGGAGAATGGGGAAATGGAGGTACCAGGGTGGGTATTATTACTACTACTGCTACCAAGTCTCCACCCCCACCAGAAGCAAATACAATCAGTTCATCATTTTGGTTCATGCTTCCCCCACCCCCTCCTAATCAGTTCATTTGTGCCCCCACCATAATCCATTCATTTTTGTCCCCATAATCATTTGTGCCCCCATAATAATTTCATGCTGCCCCCACCACATAACCAGTTCATTTGTGCCCCCATAATTATTTGTGACCCCATAATCAATTCATGCTGCCCCCATCCCATAACCAGGTATCATATGTGCTCCCCATAATCAATTCATGCTGGCCCCCACCCCATACCCAGTTCATTTGTGCTCCCATAATCATTTGTGCCCCCATAATAATTCCATGTTACCCACCCACCCAGGACTCCTCCTTTGCACTCAGCCCCCCCCCTTCCCAAGCCTCCCACTCCCTACGTGGTGGAGCAGACTCACTGACCAGCACCAGAGGCAGTGTGCAAACAAGGTGGCGACTGCCAGCATTGCCCAGCCAGGGAGAAAGAGGAGGGTGAAGACACTGTGACAGTGGTAGCAGCAGCAGTGTGCCGGTAGAAGCACCAGCAGTGTCAGTGGGATAGGGGGAACAGGGGTCCCAGGGAAGGGGTCACCCGACCAGGAACTCACAATCTCACGCGCCCACACACTGGCCCTGGTTCCGAGAACTGCTCTCCGAGGAAAGAAGCCAGTCAGGATAGTAGTTGGGTCAGATGGCTTTAATAAGGCCAGACCCCTATCATCATAGGGCACAGAGAGCGTAAGGAAGCGTAGAACCCACACCTGATATAACCCACACCAGGGAGAGAGGGGTGTTAGGGCTGATGGGGGAGTGGGGGTGCATGAGGGCCAACGGGGTCAGGTCCCAGGGAACAAGGGAACAAGTAAGGGCTTGCACACCACTCAGAACCAGGGAGGGGAAGACAACCAGGGCAAGGACAGGGGCTCCGTTCATGCACTCCACTCTACTCCCTTCCTCTCTCTCTCTCTCCGCTCTTTCACACCGGATAGTTATGGGAAGGGGGGGGGGTAGTTTCACCAATACACACTGAGAATTCCAAGACCCAACCACACAAATTTCCAAGTACACAAGACATGTAACACTTAGCTTCCCACAAGTGGCTGGTTTCCTCCTCCAATGATCACCAGCATTGGGTGCTTCCCGATGCTGACTTTTAAGATGGGGACCCCACCCTGTGCATGCCTGCAAGTGTGCAGAGCAGCGTACAGCTGGAGGCGGCGCCTCTGCCGCACTAGGCAGGGGAAGCCCTGCCCCTTCAGCATCTCCCGGCATTGCTAGATTGCCGGGGACGCGGCTCGGACGTAGCGGTGCTGCCACCGCTTCCCCAAGCAGCGTGGCCGTGGGATCCACAGGGCTGGAGTGAGCATTCTTCTGACTTGCATTCTGTGCCCCTTACTGCCTCCGCGGTTGCCCCCGGTGTGGGGCTATGACAGGCAGAAAGAAATTGAGGGCAGGGGTGGGTGGTAGGGGCTACCACATCACTCAGCAGTGGTAGGGGCTACCGCATCACTCAGCAGTGGTAAGCTGGCAGCCCTGCCTGCCAGACTCTGCTCTGCTCCACTCCCCAAGACAGGACAGACCCAGCCCAGGCCCAGCCCAGGCTAGGCGCACTTTCCGAGCGGCTTGAATTTGCCATGCCGGAGGAGCACCTAACAACAGCTGTTTTTTGCACTATATGGTACTAACCCAACATCATTGGTGGGCACGGACAGGCCACGGGACAGGGAAGGGGAGGGGCCTCCCAGGCTGGTCGGCGGGCAGTGTTAGCCGCCACCGGTGAAGGCGGAAAAGATAAAAAACCCAAAACATACACAGACAGAATGAGCAGCCAGCAGGGGGCAGATTTTGCCACCCCTTAACTAACAAAAACAAATCACCGCCCTGTGCTCATGCCTAGGGTGGTTCGTTCCATTCAGTCATACACATATGTGACGTAAGTCTGTTAAAAGCATACCGACACATTAATAAAACGTAAAATACACATCTTCCACTAGTCCATTTCACAAACTGTAAATGGTGGCACATACTCTAACAATTTCCTGACTCTCCTGCAAAACCAGATTCTGTCTTACTGGCAAGATCAAAGAGAAAACCCTCTCAACATCGGTCGCAACCCAGAGGAAATTGCCCCGAGAACTCCCATTGAAATCAATGGGCCTCTTACTGAAGAGAGTTAACGCCACCTTAACTAAGGAGCCACTACTGCTGCTCCTTAATCATACAATGATGTTATCTGCCCTTTGGGGAAAGGTGGGTAAGAAAAATTTTAAAAAAATATTCACCTCGATACTATTTATATCTACTTTTTGCCCTACACAAAAAACACTACATATATGAGGACCAAAGAAATACTATCATGTTATCTTGCACATTCTTTGGCTGTTAATACACAGGCTGGGAGCACTCTGGAGTCTGTAGTGGAGCCACACATTCGTCTCTCGCAGGTCCCACATGGGGAGTGCAGCAAATGGACAGGTGTTCCTCCCCACTACAGTCCACCTGTGTGCTGCCCCCCCCCCTTCCACCAAGTTCTGGTCACCCGAGAGATGCTCTAGGCTGCACCCATCCCTCTATAGTGTGGAGCACATGCAGAGAATATGCACCCCAATGGACAGGCAGTGGCCCTGTGCATCCGTTGCCTCAATTTTGCCTAAATCTGCACAATGGGCTCCACATTTCCTGGGTTGATGCTGTGAGGAGTGGCCCCTGGGTGAACATCTGGTGCCACAGGATGACAAACAGGTGAATCCAGTTCCAGTAAAACTTTCCCATTGAAACATTAAGGTGTCTGGATACATTTTTACCGATAGTTTTGTCTATGCAAAACCTGCAATACATATGATGATGGAATGAATACAAAAAGCTTGACTTTTTCCTCATTTGAGAATGCATTGAATTTGAAAGGGAACAAGTCCGCTGCTGTCTTTCCCCTTCCTCCCCAAGGGTTTCTGGGGCAGATAGACCCAAAAACACAACAAGGGTAAGGCAACAATGGACACACATTATCCTGAGTTTTTATTATTATTTCTTATGAATGTATTAGTGTTATTGTTACTATGGTCAGCAGCTTGGAAAACACAAGTATGGTATGAGTTAAACAATATGCTCAAAATAATGAGTTCTCAGACTGCACTAAATTTAGGGAAAGGACTCTGACCACAGTTGACATGACACAAGCACAAGCACTGTCAAACATGACAATAAATCACCTGTCACAGGAGAAAGAGCAAGAAATGTTTAATGCAAGCAGAGGACTCTGTGATTGATATGCAGCCCTGTCCTCAGCCAAGAAATACAGTTCCTGGGCAAACAATGGTAAATTTTCTAACTCCAAAGGAGAGAACGTGCATCCTGCAACTGTGAATGAGGCAATTAGACTATCTGGCAAACACACATTTATGAACAGTGTCCTTTTGCAAACCCTGGAAGATTAATGTCATCAGAATGACAGCTCTATTTCCTCTTGTGTGAGAAGTACAACTGGCACATTTTCCAAATTAATTATTTCAACATTTCACTTCTGTTGCTTATTTAGTATTTGTCAATTGCTTTTTAAATCTTCTTTTTTAAAACTGAAGCAAACCCCCCACATATCTATTATACAAGAAATCAGCAAAATAACTATGGCCAGGTCAGTGGTACACACAAAAGAAAGTGATTTCCAATTATTCAGACTCATCAGCTTAGCCACCTAGCTAGCATAGGTGCCTATGAAATGTGTTACTCATGTCATGCCTCTCCCTTCTTTCTCTTGTTTGCAAAATTTGTCATTTTTTGTCTTGTATTGGATTGTAAGCTCTTTGGACCAGGAACTGTGTGTCTCCATCTGTAGAGCATTGTCTGAATTTTTTTAAAGAAGAATTTTTTTTATCCTTGCCAACATCACTTTACTCACCATTCTGATTAATACAATTTTCAAAAGCCCAATGTGACAGAAGATGTGCAAGTTGTGGGACTGAATAAATAAACTGGTTGCTTCAGGATTAGATAAAAAATTACAAATCCCTCCAGGTCAATGGTTCAAATCCAGCCTGACAGAGCAGTAACCACAAGTCACTACTGTAGGTGACTGTTCAGTAGCCTACATGAAATCAGTTCAGTTGGACCTTTCACTCTAGTGCCAAGTGAGCAAATGTATCTCACATACATGTAAAATCAAGTGCATAAATAAGTACCACATAATTACTCATCCAGTCAGTCATATGGGAACAGATTCTGCAATGCACAAGTATGTGACCACAAGGGTGGTGGGAAGATTATGGCAACTGTATTGAAATAAATATCTGAAATAGAGACTGTTAAACATATAAATCATTGCAGGAGACTCAGACATGACAGACAATATCTGAATGAGCCACTCAGAGTTAAATGCCCTTCCTAGTTACTAGAAAAACTGTGGTTGCTAATGTTGGTCCACAAAATAGTTCAGATCTTTTATTGGACCAAGGTCTACTTGTGAGGGTGTTCCCTCATGCTTTTAGGTGGTTTGTTAACTCTCTCTCTCTTCCTCTTCTAGTGATTGCTTTCACTCTCCAGAATATCCACTTTGTTTTTAAATGCTAATGACTGTACTCTTCTCCAACAGCCACAATTTACATTACCTCACAGTTCGTTTCTTTTTTGTTTGTATTTAAATGCCAGAACCTCCCCTATTGTTGTTTACCTGTCTATATACCTGCCTTGCATTTGCTCAGATTTAGTTCTGACGTTCTCATAGCCATGGCCATTTTTAAATGGACTGCGGTGGATAGGTGTGCGGCTGCGGTGGGTGGAGGTGGGTGTGTGCCCGTTCCCATGGGCACACACCCACCTCCACCCATGGAGAATCGGGCATTACCCATTGTTCCATGCGTGGGTGATGGGTGTAGGTGGGTGTAGCGCGGGAGCACCCACGCACCCCCACCTATCCCCCGCAGCATTCACATGGGTGCCTCCACCCATCTCCATGCAGTGAAACTATGTGGACATGGGTGGGGGCATCCCGTCTGAAAAGAGCCCTTGTGTGACTCAAAAGCTTGTATATCCTCACCAACAGAAGTTGGTCCAATAAAAAATATCATCTGAATTACTTTGTCTTCCCAGTTCTGAGAGTGTAAATTAATAACAATTCCAATAAACAACTAACCTTTATGCAGGGCCCCGATTCTTCTGCGCTACCACGATTCGCAGAATTTTCGCAGAATCCTGCCCTGGGCAGGATTATTGCAGAAACTCGGGAAATCCCCGCGGAATTTCCCTTCTCTGGCAGTGAGCCAATGCGGGACCTGCTTTATTCTAGCCACAAGCCAATTGGGGGTTTGCACAGCCTTTATAAAGCAGCTCCTGGATCCTGCCACTTACCTGATCGCTGAGGGACCCGACCGCCACTCCAGGGATCATCGCCGCCACTCCAGCCGCTGCT
>QEPC01012550.1:1190862-1225925 GCA_003113815.1 Sphenodon punctatus
CCCCACCAGTGGCAGTCTCCCCCCTGCCAGCCCCCCATAACCTCCCACTCACCCCTGCCAGGCTGCTGAGGATCTGAGTCTGGGGACTCAGCTGTGCTAGGCCCCAAATCTGGTGCACTCTGCCCGCCCCAAGCCATGCCCCCAAGCCACGCCCCCTTGGCCCATTTCCGGCCCGCCAGGCCACTAAAACTATATTTTCCCGGGCCACTTTGATTTCCCAATCCGTCCCTGATTGTACCTCATCAACTATTTACTAAGTTTCAATATACAACACCTTTGCAAACCCATTGAAGTCACTGAGGACTGGACTTGAGGAGAGCGAGTTGCTGGGGGTTTAATTTGTCCTGCAAATCCTTTATACTACTGGTGATGATGAGTAAGATATAAGGAATCCAAGCTTATTTTCAAACACCAGACTGAATTTGCAGACCCTGATGGTTAGAAAAAAATTATAAAATTATAAAATTATAAAATTATAAAAAAATTATATAATTTTACTTGTAAATTCAGAAATTACCGAGACACATAGACCCACACAATAACATTTTTACAGGCACTTTTCAAAGCAGAATTGCACACCAAGGTATGAATTATTTATGCAATTTTACTAACATTCTTATACCACTCACTTAAAATTCCCATTAAGAACTGGATCCAGTCCATATAAACCATGATGTTCTATTAAATGTCATATTGTACAACTCTTACAGAGCTAGGAACTGGACATTCATCAATACAGACATTTCATATAGAGGTTGCACAAAAAAAGTTCATCTTGGCTTTGGTAGTATTGCTGATTAGAGTGGCTTTCCCTCCTTTTAAATATAAGAAATCATTCTCAGAGTAACAGAAACTTTCAAAATAGGATGAACTTTTTAAGCGCAACCACGGTATGTCAAATCAGTCACCTTTTTTGTGAATTACAACAAATGCATCAGCTATTGAATCAAAGTTATCACCTTGTAAATCATATCAGTAGCAAGTCAATGTCAGATACAGTGCATGGTTGAATAGATATATCACCCGGTAAATTAAAGTCCTGATATACTATAGCTGCTAACATTTATAAATGCAATTATGCTCAGAACTAAATGGGGGACAACTTCACGGAAACTCTTGATATATTAACTTCCTAGGACAACTTCAGTCCTATGAACAGAGGGAGGTTGGTAAGAATAGTGAGCTTAGCATGGCTGCGGATTCAGTATTTAATCTAGTTTAAATAAATAAATAAAAATATTATGTATTTTAAAGCAAGTTTCTGGGTAACAGTAAATGACCAAAGCTGCGTCCTCCTATTGTCTTTGCTGTCGTTTTCATTTAAATGCTATACTATTTATTAAATAAATTGATTAGCAGCAACAAATCCACTGAGGTTTGAACATTATACTTTATATTGGAAATACTAATCTTAACCATGCTGAATCTGTTCTCCATTGCTACATAGGGCAGGACTCAAAAGCATGGACTCAAATTACAAGAAAGTAGATTTCACTTAAATATTAAGAAGGAATTCCTAACAGCTAGGGATGGGTGAACAGATCGCGGTTCGGGTTCGGCCGTTCGGTTCAGTTACTGCATTCGGGATCGGCCGTTCGGTTCGGTTGTGTTCAGTTCGGGCGTTCAGAAAAAGGCTCTCTGTGTGAGGAATGATGGCCCCAGACCCATGACAGTGGGTCCTGGGGATAGAGTGGCAGCTTCTGGATATTGCGACAGACCTTCCTGCCTGTAACTTGGCCCCAGAACCCTGACGGCAGGTCCTGGGGCTGGAGTGGCTGTTTCTTGGTACGGTGAAATGACATCGCGAGGAACGGGCGAGGAACGATGGTCCCAGACCCATGATGGGGTCCTGGGCCTAGAGTGGCAGATTCTAGATACATATTGGCCACAGCCCTCCCTACCAGTAATGTAGGCCCCAGAACCCTGACAGTGGGTCCTGGGGCTGGAGTGCCTGTTTCTTTTTTTATATATATTTATCTCTACACTAAATCTAACTTATATTAACTATTCTAAAACCTATTGAACTAAATGGAATATCCTAATAATTAACTACAAAGGACTTGTTCTACAAGCACACTGTATCTCTCATCTGTCTCTATAACTAAGCTAACTACTGTGTATATCTATCTAGTAACTGTCTGTCTAATAACTATCTATCTATATATACAATATTACACAGGGGGAAACACAAAGAACACAGGGAGGGGTACAAAAGTGAAATGAAGATCAATCTAATAATAATCCTACTCTAAATAAACTTAAAACCTAACACAGGGGAAGGGAATCAGGGATGGAATAAGAGGAAGAGGGAAAAGGATTCAGTGGAGGGGGGAGGGAGGAAGGAAGATTGAACACAGGGAGGGGTAAAAAAAAATAACACCTAAATCTATCTAATATAATCTAAATAAATGATAATATGGAGGTGAATGGGTTGGATGGGTGAAATAGGAGGAGGATGGCAATGGATTAGGAATAGGAAGGAACAAAAACTGCTGGGAGAGAGGGAGTCTTCTGAAACGCCTGCTGTTCAGGAATAGTGACTAGCTCAGAAGGTGTTGGGAAGGGGGGAGGCAATCAGTTTTGTTTCTTGCTGTGCACGCCTCATCGCAAGCCCCATTGGCTCCATGGAGCCTAGCCCATGGCCAATCACATACTGCGAAGCCAGTGGCCTGAGGCGAAAAGGGATGGTGATTGTGCAGGCTGGCTGCTACTCCAAGCCTCTCCACCCCTGGTGCCTGGAAGCCTGCTCCTCTGCTGACTCCCCCTCCCTGTCATGTTTTGCCTTCCAGTGACACATTCTTGCCACCCGAACTCACCCAAACGCGATCTGAACTGACAGAACTGTTCGGTCATTTCAACGTTCAGAATCTAGTTCGGTTCGGTCAGTTCGTTTTTGTATTCGGTTTCGGGTTTGGTGGTCCGAACAGGTCAAGTTCGAGCCGAACTCCGAACTTCCAAACTGCGTTCGCACATCCCTACTAACAGCAAGAGCTGTGCGGCAATGGAACAAGTTGCCTGGGGAGGTTGTAGGTTCTCTAACCTACTGTTAGTAATTTGTAACCTATCACTAAATCTGCCACTGAACTGGAGGACTGGAGGTTGGCAAATGTAAACTGGATATTTAAAGAGGGATCCAGAGATGATCCTGGAAACTACAGACCAATAAGCTTGATGTCTGTGCCGGGGAAAATGGTGGAAACTATCATTAAGAACAGAATTGCTGGGCATGTTGATAAACATGGCTTAATGGGGAAGAGTCAACATGGATTTAGCAAAGGTAAGTCATGCCTCACTAATCTGTTGGAATTCTTTGAGGGTGTAAATAAGCAAATGGACAAGGGAGACCTGGTTGATATAGTGTACCTGGATTTCCAGAAAGCATTTGATAAGGTCCCACATAAAAGACTCTTGAGAAAATTAAAAAGTCATGGGATAGGAGATAGTGTCTTACTATGGATTCGTAACTGGTTAAAGAATAGGAAGAAAAGAGTAGGACTGAATGGTCAGTTTTGACCATTCAGTTTTGACCATTCATGTAAAATGTGGTGTGCCCCAGGGATCTGTACTGGGACCCGTGCTGTTTAATGTATTCATTAATGATCTGGGAAACGGCGTTAAGAGTGAGGTGATCAAATTTGCAGATGACACCAAGGTTGTTAAAACACGAGCAGACTGTGAAGAACTGCAATAGGATCTTATGAGACTGGGTGCCTTGGCATCTAAATGGCAGATGCGATTTAATGTGGACAAGTGCAAAGTGATGCACATAGGGAAAAATAATCCAAAGTATGGTCGTTTTTAGATGAACAGTCCGTTCTACATGTGACGCTGCTGCTGAATATGCCAGTGCTGCCAGGAGGTGACGCTGAGCCGCAGAGCACTGGAAGGCCTGCAGGACTTGAGGCTGCATCTGTCTCTGCTGGTGGTGGTGCTGTAGCAGGTGCTGGGGCTGCTTGCGATGTTCCTACATGGCCACTAATGTTCCCCACTGTGGAGGTGATCCGCAGCAGTCCAGAGCTGGTGGATCCCACTCCAGCTGCTAGAGGCAGGGCCCGATCCCCAAGCAATGGCAGCAGGGAGACGAGCTCTGTCGCCAGTGCCACCAAGTTCTGCCCCTGGCAGCAGTGCATCACCTGGGGTGGGCCAGAAGGCAGGAGGGTGGGGGGGAAATCCTCAGTCTGGGAACATTTTCAGCTGGTGCTGGCAGATGATCCCAGAGAGGTGCAGTGCACTTTGTGCAATAAGGTGGTGAAGTGTGGGCAGATGCTCGCCAACCTTGGGACAACTGCAATGGCGAGGCACCTCAAGGCATGCCACAGTGCTCTGATGCTAAGTGGGAAGGCATGGGAAGTGGATGCCAGCGGGTTCCCGACTGCAGCAGCGGCCAGTCACCCGGCTCCTTCAGCGAGCAAGCGTCCCGCACCAACTGCTGCTGCCTCTAGCAGCAGGAACAGTATAGGGGCAGAACAGCAGCAGGAGCCTTGCCAGCAGCAGCGTCAGTCCACTATGGAGAAGCTGGGGTGGGGGCAGCTGTCAAGGCCATCGGGTGCTGGAGGGCGGCGTGGCTTCTTTCAGGAGAAAGCCAAGCACCTGTTGGCCGAGATGATTGCGCTGGAATGGCAGCCCTTCTCTATTGTAGAGGGCAAGGACTTCCAGCAGCTGATTGCATTCCTGACCCCCTAGTTTAAGCTGCCTTCCCGCTCCACCCTAAGTTGAACTGTGGTGCCACAGCTGTACAGGGCTTTGAAGGAGCGGGTGAGGGAACAGTTGACAGGGGCTGGGGGGCCACGGTCCACTTCACCACCGACCTGCGTTCCTCCAGGAACGCCCAGCACGCCTACCTGGCAGTGACTGCACACTGGTGGCAGGACCAAGAGGCAGCACTTGGCAGTGGCAGGTGGGGTCCTGAAGCAGGGTATAGGTGGGCCAGCAAGACCGACGTGTGGCCGGCCCTGTCCAAAGTGGCCAGGGGATTATTGTCCTGCCCACCAACCAGTGTCCCCACCGAGCGGGTGTTCTCTGTGGTGGGGGACATTTGCTCTCTGCACCGCCTGAGACTGGGGGTCAAGTTGGTGGAGCAGTTGCTGTCCCTCCCTCCCATTGCCTAGCACCCACCCTGCCTCTCTCTCTCTCTCTCTCTCTCTCTCTCTCTCTCTCTCTCTCTCTCTCTCTNCTGCCAGCTGGCTTTGGCTACATGATCTCGGCCCGCCTATGTGACACTGACTGGCTCTCGTTCTCTCATGCTGCACAGTCTTTGCTAGCCTATCTGAGTGCCCTGCTACCAATGTCCCAGCCTGCCTGCCCTACTGCCTCTCATGCCACTCTGCCTGTCTGCCCGCCCAACTTGCCGCCAAGCTCAAAGCATGTCTCAGTCCACCTTCCTGCCTCCCATGCCAAGGTGCCTGTCTGCCCACCCAGGTTGCCTAGCTCAAAGCCTGCCCAAGCCTGCTTTCCCTACTGCGTCTCATGCCACACTGCCTGCCTGCCTGCCCACCCAGGTTGCAAAGCTCAATCCCTGACCTCAGTCTTCCTGACTGCCTCTCATGCTATGCCACCTGACTGCCTGCCCCGGCAACCAATGTCTACTGCTCCTAGTGCCAATGACCCCAAGGCCTATATACTGTCTGTGCCAAGGGTTCTGTACCCTGGCAACCCACTGTCTGCTGCTACCAATGGCCCCCAGACCTATATGCCATTTGTGCCAAGGGTTCTGTACCCTGGAAATCAATGTCTGCTAGTGCCAATGGCCCCCAGGCCAGACCTATATGCCATCTGTGCCAAGGGTTCTGTACCCTGGCAACCCACTGTCTGCTGCTGCTAGTGTCAATGGCCCCAGGCCTATATGCTGTCTTTGCCAAGGGTTCTGTACCCTGGCAACCAATGTCTGCTGGTGCCAGTGGCCCCCAGGCCTATATGCTGTCTGTGCCAGCCAAGGGGTCTATACCCGGGAAACTCAATGGCTGCTGCTGCTCCCAATCATGTCATGCAGTCTGTCTACCTGCCCAGGCTTCCAAGTTCAAAGTCTGCCTGATTGCCGCTCATGCCACGCTGCCTGCCTGCCTGCCCGCCCTTGCCATTGCCAGCTCAAAACTTGCCTCAGCCCACCTGCCTGCCTCTCATGCCAAGCTTCCGTGACTGCCTGCCTGCCCGCCCAGGTTGCCAAGCTCAAATCCTGCCTGAATGCCGTTCATGCCATGCTGCCTGCCTGCCCCAGCAACCCATGTTTGCTGCTGCCAAAGACCCCCACCCCCAGGCCTATATGCTGTCTGTGCAAAGGGTTTTGTACCCTGGCAACCTGCTGCTGCCAAACGCCCCCACCCACCGGGCCCATAAAAATGCTGTCTGTGCAAAGGGTTCTGTACCCTGGCAACCAGCAATCCACTGTCTAACCACCAGCACCCACCGCCCACTGCCAAGGAGCCTGTCTCTCTTTCTCTCGGCACACCCACACAGACACAAGCCCTGCCTCTCCTGAGGGACTGTCTGCAAGTTGAGACCCTGCTGCTGCCTGGCACATCTTTGGATTAATCCCTTAACTACGCTACATGTGGAGCCTGCAGATACTGCTGGTAGGGATTGACAAGCTGTATGAGATTCTGCCACCTGCCTTCCAGAACTTCAGCACATAGGGATAAAAGATTGTACAGGTCAAACGAAGCTTGTAACAACAAATATAACAACTTTGATTAAAACTATTTAAACAACAACAACAACATTATGAAACCAAACATTTAAAGGAAACTTATAAAGGAAACTCTTAGTCTCTGGGCCTGTCACCCAGGACTTGGGGGAAAGACAGAAGACCTTGGGGCACAGCACAGGACTGAGGGGCGGCCACTCATAGCCATGGGAAATGGAAAACTCCACGGCCCCTTCCACGTCCCGATGCCACCTGGAGACCGCCTGGTGGTACAGTTCCAGGTGTTCCATCTCGGCGGAGACGTACTGGATGTACACCTCCACCTTCTTTTTCTCCACCTCAAGTGCCTGGAACTGTTCCATCAGATGGTTCTCCAGGCAGCGTACGCCCTTCATCATTTGGCGGTCAGGCCTCTCAAGTTTGGCCCGAAAGGCCTTGTCCACACCAGACTCCCAGGGCCCGGAGGACTCCCCATCGGGGCTGGAGGAGGGGAAAGGGCTTACATGCCGGTGCTTCTGGGTTGCCTTCCCCCCCTTCTTCTGGCACTGAGGCTGAGGCTCCACGGCCACGCCAGAGTCCTCCTGCTGCCTCACTGTCAGGCGATGGAGTTTTTCAATATGGGCAATGTGGTCCCCTCTCTCTGCCTCCTGATTCTTTTGCTGCAGGTCTAAAGAGCATAAAAAGATAGAAACATAATAAGTGCCATACTGTGTCAGACCAATGGTCTGTCAAACCCTGCCTGCATTCTGTCTCCACAAGTGGGTGGACTGGGTGGCCAGTCTCTCTCTGCAGGAAACTTCCATTCCTAACAGGACATAGGGCAATCCATTCCCTGTTGTTCCAGTCCCCTTGTGACCGGGGAGGGGGCAGGGGCGACTCTCATGGGAACTCACATGTGACCGAGGTCCGCCCTGTTCAGGGCAGCGATCGCGGGGGGTAGGAATGCCCATCAGGATAGTGTGGTGGCCTTTACCTCTAATTAAAGAGAACAGGCCTCTATCATCATAGGGCACCACTGAGACAGGGGAATCAAGGTCTGTCCCAAGATGCACTCATTCACACATGCTAGGACCAAAGAGGGGAAGGGACACTGCATGGGGAAGGGGGTGCGGGAGTACGAAGGGGACCTGGACGGAGAGGGAGACAGGTCACTCGCACAGGGCAGGAAGGACCCAGGCAGGGAAAGGGGGAAAGGGAACACGCACGCACCCACTCTCTCTCACAACCACAGACACTCACCACTGTCTAGGGGAAGCTCTCAAAAGGGAAGGTTCAGGTTCACGGGGCTCAAAAGTTCACTCACACTAACTTGCTCCACGCTTTCGCACACAACTCGCTCTGCTCAGGGGGGCCGGTTTCTCTGAATCACCAGCCACCCATCTCTCCGGCACTGGCCTTTAACCTGCAAGCCCCACCCCTGTACGTGGTTGCAAGCGCTCTGAGCACTGCGGCAGGGGCGGGGGAACACCAACGATGCGTGTCGGCGAGGGGGGGCGTGGTTTGGGACCAAAGCCCCTTTATGGAGGTTGAGGGCACCAGCAGGGGCATAGCAAGCTCCTGTGTGTCCCGGTGCGGGGCCTTGCTGGGTTGGGGGCTGTCACTGTGGAGCCCCCCAATGAGGAGGAAGCCGGTAATGCCACACAGGGCTGCCACCCTGTGCCTCACCTTGCATATGGCGATTCTGTCACCCATCTCATAAAACCTCCAGACATCCGACCTTCTCCACTGAATGTCTGGAGGTGTCACTGGTGACCTTCACCTAGGGGTCCTCCTTGGCCTGGCATCAGTGCTGGGACTGGCATTCAACAATTCCTCTCTGAAATGGGAACACATTAAGAACACCAAAGTAATACCTTGCATTTATGATAATGCCTCTAGTCCTCCCTCCTTGGAGTGCTAGGGATGGCAACGGGAGATGTGACCCTGGTTGGCACATGCAAATCCTGCCCTCCTTGGGGTGCTAGGGGATGCTAGGGATTGCAACTAGAAAGGCCCTGGCTGGCACGTGAAAATCCTGCCCTCCTTGGGGTGCTAGTAGCGATGGCAACTTGAAGTACCCTTGCTGGCACATGCAAATCCTCCCCTCCTTGGGGTGCTAGGGGATGCTAGGGATTGCAACTAGAAAGGCCCTGGCTGGCATGTGCAAATTCTGCCCTTCTTTGAGTGCTAGCAGTGATGGCAACTTGAAGTACCTTTGCTGGCACGTGCAAATCCTGCCCTCCTTGGGATGCTAGGGAATGCTAGGGATTGCAACTAGAAAAGCCCTGGATGGCATGTGCAAATCCTGCCCTTCTTTGGGGGTGCACAGGGAATGGGATGGCAACTAGGGATGGGCGAACACGGTTCAGATGTTCGAAGTTCGGACCAAACTCAGTCTGTTCGGACGTCCGCACCGAACGTCCGAACTGAACTCTCGAATTACCGAACAGTTCGGTCATGTTTGGATTAGTTCGGATGAATTCAGGAACAGGAAAAATGTCTTTTCAGGACCAAAAAATAGGTTTTGGTTTCGTTTCAGTTTCAGTTTTTCTGTTTTTGACTGTTCGGCCAAGTTCGGCCAACCCGAACTTGGCTGAACCGAACCATCGAATGTGAACTTGGGTTTCGAACCGAACACCCGAACTGCATTATGTTCGCCCATCCCTAATGGCAACTGGAGAGTGGAGACCCTTGCTAGCCTGGCACATGTTTGGGTGGGGGTGCTGCTCGTGCTCATGCCTGACTGCTGGAAGAGCCCCACACACTACAGTACCCCCTCTCTCTGTGGAAGACATCCGCTGCTACCCGCTGATGCCCACTGTTTGTGCCTGACTGATGCCCACCACCCACGCACCCACCCGCACGCCTGTGAGCTTGCTCTAACGGATAGAGTCTTTCTTGTCCTCAAAGTAAAAAAAAAGTTTACAAATCTGGCAGCACCTCCTGTACCTGCCGCTTGCTCCTCATCCAAGGAGCTGGCCACCACCACCGACGGTCCAGGGGCTGGGGCAGCGACCACTTCCTCCTCCTTCTCCTCCTCCTCCACCAACATCGGCTCTGGGAGCACCAAGTTGGCCCCCAGCCGAGGAATCAAGACAACAGTCTTCTTCGTATTTTTTTCCCCAAAAAAGCTCACTCACACACAGACAACAACACACAGTCACCCACCAACCAAAACAATACAGCCAAACCAAACACAAACAGCCAAAACACATGAAACTGAACATTCAGTGACAAACACACACTCTCTCACCACACAACTCCACATGCACTCGAATTTCTGATTTCCTGCATGATCACAGGATCTTGCGATACCTTTTACCGAATGCCCAAACCAAACTGAACACGACCAAACTGAACGGCTCAACCTGAACTCGGCGAACAAACCGAACAACCAAACCAAATGCCCGAACCGAACCAGACCGAACCGAACGCCCGAACACGAACCGCGACCTGTTTGTCCATCCCTAACCGCCATCCCACTGTCCTGTGCTACTCCCAGTGGCACTTAGTGCATGCACAGACATGCACAACCTCACTCAGCACTGTTCACTCCTGTGCAGCTGCCATTTTGCACATGAAGAGAAGAACATCGTGCTGGTCAGCACATGCACAAAATGGCACACAATGCTGTGGGATTCCAGAGGAGAACATGGGCCAGGCCACATGTGCCAAAGTAGTGCAAAGATGACTGAGATGTGGGAGGGGGAGGGGGTGGAGAGAGCAGGACAGCAGGGAGCTGGCAGAGTGACTTTTACTGTGCAATAAACTAGTGGCGTCTAGTGAACCTTTGGACTGCTGGGACAGTAGGTGGGGCCACCCAAGCTTAACATTGCTATAAAAATTATTAAAAGACTACAATAAATACTGGTAGTAACTTTATATAGCCCCCTCCACCATCCCAAAGACACTTGGAAAACTTCACATAAACATTAAAATACAGTAAAATAAAAACCAAACAAAGATGCAAAGCTCTAGACCTGAAGCATTAAGCAAAAAAACAAAAGCCCATCATAAGTTCCCTGCTGGTTCAGACCAATGGCCCATCCAGCTGTCTGTCTCCCACAATGATCACCTTTCTGTTGCAGTCCAGAATAGAAACCAAACCATACACTTCTCCCCCAAAACCATTTCTACCAGTTAAATGGGTCGCGGTAAGTCAAGAAAAATCTAGAAGAATCAGGTCCCCCAGGCTGGGGACTGAAGCCCAAACAATGCCTTTGTCCTCCAAAAAAGCATTTTACCAAGTCTAAATGGGGCAAACAAAGCCAGGAAAATCCAAGAGGAACACCATATGATCGCAGACCCCACCAAAATATTTATTTATTTATTTATTAAAAGCATTTAGTATCCCGCCCCTCCTGCCACAGGCAGCTTGGGGCGGCTCACAACAGTGTACCTCAACAATTAAAATCACAAAACTATAGTACATACTATTACACCCTCATCCCTCTCCTCCCACCCCCTACCCATCTCCCCCACCAAACGCCTGATGGAACAGCCAGATCTTGCAGCTTTTATGAAAGGAGGGGCGGTCTGGGGCCAGATGCACCCCCATTGGAAGGGAGTTCCACAGCCTCGGCGCAGCCACCAAGAATGCCCTTCCCTGTGTGGCCCCCCAGAAGACTTGGGGGACCACAAGGAGGGCATCCCCTGATGACCACAGGGGCCGGTCCAGTACCCAGGGGGTGAGACAGTCTCACAGATAGGCAGGTCCCAGACCGTTTAGGGCTTTATAGGTTAAAACCAACACCTTGAATCAGGCTCGGAAGACTATCAGCAGCCAGTACAGAGAACGGAGCACTGGTGTAATGTACTCCCAGCAGCCCAGTCCCACCAGGAGACAGGCCACCACATTCTGCATCAGTTGCAGCTTCCAGGCCATCACCATGGGTAGCCCCACATAGAGTGCGTTACCATAGTCTAGTCTAGAGGTGATGAAAGCATGAATGATGGTGGCCAGGTCGGAGTCCGACATGTATGGCCTAAGCCAACATACCAGATGTAATTGGTGAAAGGCACCCCTCACCACAGCCTCCACCTGGAGATCTAGGCAGAGCTGCGCATTGAGGAGTACCCCCAGACTCTGTACCTGGGGAACCACTGGAAGACAGACCCTACCAATGATGGGGGCCATTAACTCCATCGCCTTCCCCACCAGCATCACCTCCATCTTGTCAGGATTCAGCTTCAGTTGATTAGCCCTCATCCAATCCCCCACAGCCGTCAGACATTGAGCAAGCATGGAGACTGTGGGGTCTGGGTCAGTTGAAAAAGAGAGTTATAGCTGAGTGTCATCAGCATACTGGTGACACCATACACCAAACCTCCTGATCACCTCACCGAGAGGCTGCATGTATATGTTGAACAAGAGGGGGGACAACACCAAATCTTGCAAGACACCACATGTGAGGTCTCAGTATGATGAAAAACACTCCCTGAGTACCACTCATTGGGTTCTCCCAGTCAGGAATGAGCAGAACCATTCGAGAAAAGTCCTGCCCACCCCTACACATTCCCGCAGGTGCGCCACCAACATCTTGTGATCCACCGTATCAAAAGCAGCTGACAGATCTAATAGGACCAACAGGATCAAGCAGCCCCAGTCCATCTCTTGGTGCAGATCATGAACCAAGGCCACACGTGCAGTCTCCGTGCCATGACCCGGAAGAAATCCCGACTGCAAGGGATCCAGAAAACCGATGCTGTCGAGATTCCCCTGCAACTACTGAGCCATCACCCGCTCAATAACCTTCCCTAAAAAGGGAAGGTGAGAGACAGGTTGATAGCTGGCAAGGGAGGCAATGTCAAGAAGCAATGGTTTCTTGAGCAGGGTCTGCACCACTGCCTCTTTGAGACAGCCTGGCACTCTACCCTCCTGAAGGGAGGCATTGACCGACCACCCCCGCCAGCAACAGCCCCATTTTCTCCTGGCAAGATTTAACTACCCAAGACAGGCACGGATCTAATTCAAAAAAGGTGGCCCTACCAGCCCCAAGGGTCTCGACCGCATCAGCGGGTGTCACCAACTGAAATTGATCCCATAAAACCGGACAAGGCATGACTTCCATAACCTCTGGTTCTCCTAGTGTAATAAGTGCAGCTTCAAAATCATAGTGAATCTGAGCGATTTTATCCACAAAATAATTCACAAACCTATCACAGCATGCTGTAGATGACTCCACTCCAGGGTCGAGGGGGGCCGCTGGGTGTGATTTTTGTGGATGCTATAAGAGCAGTGAAAAAATCTTTTTTGGCTGCCCTCATAAGGTATTTTCAGACATTACGAGATCATAGTGAACCACGGTGAATATGCACCTGTGGTCAATGTGTCTCGAACGTCTGTTTGGCGGCCGCCAGATGTTCGCCACGGTCAATACCCGCATGGGGTCAATTTGAACCATGCTTCCCAGGCTAGCGGGGGGGATGTCCTGGGTAGCGTGGTCAAAGAGATCCCCAGCGAGGACCAAAAAAAAGTAACGTCTGGCCGGGCTGTGGCAAATCCGGCCCGACGCGGCCGCCGCATTGGCCTCGACGCCTGCCCGTCTCCCCGGAGGGTGGGCGGTGGGAGCATGGAGGGGGCGGGGCTGTGAGGCCACACGTTGCACCATGCGGCCCCGCCCCCTCCCAGATTCCCCGCCGGGATCCCCCCGGCATGTCTGTTGCGGCGTGACGGGGTGACCCCGGCGGGGAATGAATAGGGTGATTTTGGTACAGGGCCAAGGGGCCCCGTAACGTCTGAAATCACCCATAGCTTCGGCATATGCTTGTAAACTGTCTCTATGCCGCAATCTGTTGGCTTCAGTACAATAACGATGCCACCGTTGCTCCAACCGCCGCCCTCCTCGCTTCAGCACTCGCAGCTCCTCCAAAAACCACAAAGACCGGTGCTGCCACCTGGGCAGCAGACATCTAGGAGCCATCCGATCAATGGCCTCAGTCAGCAGTGTCCTATAGTGTGACGAGGTCATTGATGAGACGGTCATCAAGGTCAGAGGGTAGCTCCCTGAGGGTCAACCAGAACCGTTCCGGTTCCATTAGCCTCTGGGGGCAAACCATTCGAATTGGCTCCACACCCTTCCGGGGGCAGACAGCAGCAGCGAAGGGTTGGGGATCCTCTGATCTCAATTCCCCGGTCCAGCCACTAAGGGGTGAGTGAGCAACAGGCACCTGTCCCGCTTCACTGATCTTATACCACCCCGTTTAGACACATATCTCCCCCATCCCATCATGACCCCAATGGCTGCAGCCCCCCTGGTGCATCCCCCCAGCCCTGCCCCCCCCTTGCTGCTCCACCCTGGCAGCAAGGGAAACCACCACCCCACACCCTCAGACACCCTACCCCCCTCTGCCAGAGAGGGGCAATCCGCCCTTCCCCAAGGACTGCACCCCTCCCTCTCACCAAGGGGGCCCATCCTTGCCCCCCAACCCAGTCCCCTTGCCCCTCCCCCCAGCAAACAAATATTCCATCCCCCCTTACGCCTCTGTCCCACTCCAAATTATAAAAATGTAAAAACACAACAACCCCTGCCCTTGCCCGCCCCGACCCTGATGCACATGCTTGCAGTGCAGCTGGGCAGCAGGTGGCTTTTACTGGGCCAGAAATCCATCGCTGAGCCAAACACCAGTCCTGCCCCCTTCCTCCAAGAGGGGGATGGGTCGGATGTCACCTGGGCCAGGAAGTTTGAGTCCTGTTGAGGGCCAAAGCCCCTTCTCAGTGGCGGTGGTGGAAGCCACAACAACAGCAGCACAGCAGCTGCAGCGAAGTGAGGATGTGGGGGGGATGGAATCCACTCCCCAGGCTGGGCAGCAGGTGGTTTCTACCCCCACCGGGCTGAAAGTCTGTCTCCGAGCCGAGCGCCAGCCCTTCCCCCCTCCTCCAACAGGGGGAGGGGGCGAATGTCACCTGGGCCGGCAGCTCGGATCCTATCAGGGGATGAAGCCCCTTCTCAGTAGCGGCAAGATTAGCTCTTCCGCTTACCTTATCTGAAGAGCAGCAGAGGTATCCAGAAATGGGGGGGTGCTCTGCTAAAGAGGTTTTATAAGATCTAGTTTCCCCTCCCACCCCAGTGCCCTCCCCTTGCCCCCTTCCTTCCCTGATTGGCTACAGCAATAGCTCTATTGCCCCCCAAACACCCCCAAATGCTCTAATTTACCCATGAATTCCATCCAGCTTTTTAAATACAGCTCACAACAATTATCAACAGATAAAATACACCCTACTCCTCCTCTCAGCCCCCCACCCTTCACCCATCTCCCTCACCAAAAACCTGGCGAACAGCCAGGTCTTGCACTGTCTTTGGAAAGAGGGACGGTCCAGGGTCAAGCTGGTCTCCATCAGGAAGGAGTTCCACAGCCTAAGTGCAGCCACCAAGAACACCCTCCCCATCGTCGCCACCTGAGAGACTTCAGGAACCTTGAGAAGGTCACTCCCAGCCAACCACAGGGGTCGATTCAGGACCCAGGGAGTGAGGCGGTCCCACAGGTAGGCAGGGCCCAGGCCACATGTAGGTCTTTATAGGTCAAAAACAACACTTTGAATCAGTCCTGGACACTATAGGTAACCAGTGCAGAAAACAGAGCACTGGTGTAATGTGCTCACGACAGACCATCCCCATAAGGAGATGGACCACTGTAGCATGGATGATGGTGGCCAGGTCGGAGTCTGAGACATATGCTGCCACCGCTACAGCTGCCATTTGGAAATCCAGGCAGAGCTGCGAGTCGACGAGCAGCCCCAGACTACAAACCTGAGGGACCAATGGTGGATAAACCCCACCAATGATGAGGACCACCACTCCCTAAGCCCCTCCCACCAGCATCACCTCCATCTTCTCAGGATTCAGCTTCAAATGGCTTGCCCTCATCCAGTGCCCCACAGCCACCAGACACTGCATAAGCACTGGGAGTGCCAGGCCTGGGTCAGCTGAAAACGAGATGTAAAGTTGGGCGTCATCAGCATACTGATGACACTGCACACCAAACCCTCTCATGACCTCACCCAAAGACTGCATGTACACATTGAACAGAAGAGGGGAAAGAATAGAAACTTGTGCAACTCCACAAGTGAGGTCCCGGGAAGATGACGAGCAATCCCACAACACCACCTGCTGAGTTCTCACAGCCAAGAAGGAGCGGAATCATTCAAGAACAATTCCACTCACCCTGACTCAGTTCTGCAAGCCAGTCACCAACATCTCGTGGTCAATGGTATCAAATGCAACTGACAGACCTAACAGGATCAAAATGGTCAATCTACCCTGGTCCAACTTGCAATGAAGGTCATCAACCAAGGCCATAAGCGCAGTTTCAGTGCCAAAACCTGGATGAAAGCCAGACTGTGTGGGATCCAGAAAACTGACACAGTCCAGACACCCCTGAAGCTGACAAACCACCACCCATTCAATAACCTTCCCTAAAAAGGCCAATAGCTGGCAAGGAAGTCAGTGACAAGCAATGTTTTTTTGAGCAGAGGCCTCACCACCGCCTCCTTGAGGCAGCCTGGCACTCTGTCCTCTCTAAGGGAGGCATTGACCACCCCTGCCAGCAACAGCCCCAGCATCTCCCGGCTGGCTTTAACCAGCCAGGATGGGCACGGGTCCAGTTCACAACAGGTAGCTCTAACTGCCCCAAGGACATCCGCTGCATCAGCAGGCAACACCCACTGAAACTGATCCCATAAAACAGGGCAACAAGTGCAGCATTGAAGTCGTGATGAATTTGAGCAATTGTATCCACAAAAAGGTTGGCAAACATGTCCCAGCGAGCACTGGAAAATTCCAGTTCCATGTGGAGTGAGGTCAGACTGACCAGCCCCCTCACCACCTGGAAAAGCTCTGCTGGACACAACTTTGTGGATGCTATGAGAGCAGAAAAGAACACCTTCTTTGCTGCCTGCACAGCCACGGCATAGGTTCTTAAAGTAACTCTACGTCGCAACTGGTCGGCTTCAGCGGGAGTGCGGCTCCACTGTCACTCTAACTGCCTCCCTTCATGCTTCATCCATCTCAGGTCCTCAGTAAACCAGGGGGACCTGTGTTGTCGGTGCTGAGAGGGAGTGGATGCCTAGGATCCGTTCAGTCGATGGCCTCAGTCAGCAGTGTATTCCAAAGAGCTACGAGGTCATCGATGGGTTGCATCCATCTTGCGAGTTGGGCTATTGCTGCATCTTTTTTTTAAGAAGCCAATTTGGGCTTTCCCCTCATTTTAACCTTTTTCTTACAAGTAAGGGGATGGGCTTACGGAGATTTGCCTTGATTTGGATACTTGTTCTATGTTCCCCAATGTGAAGTGGGCATTGCTGTCTCCTGTTTGAAATGGCCCTTTTGCTCCCCTGCCCTTTTCATCTTTTCTTTTTGTCCTGCTTGTTCTCTGTGTCTGCATGGGATGTTTGGGGACCACTCATGTTTTCCACACTGCTTGCTTCCCTTTTAGGTGATCTCTCACCCACCCACTGGAATGTGTTTTGCTTTTTTCTCTTTGTCTTTTTCAATGTCCGCATTTGTACATTTTAAATGAAAATTTCCTGTTGCTTGTCCCAACACTCTTTTCTGCTTGTGGGGCCTCTTTGCTCATTTAGTCTGTGTGGGTACCTGTTGTTAAAGGAGATTTTATTAATAGTTTTTTAGTTTGGTTTGGACTGAGTGCAGAGGGAAACTTAATGTTCTTTCCAATGTGATACAAAAGGACAGAGGGAATGCCTGGGGCATTGCAATGATTAGCGTAATCTCTCCAGTCCACAATGTCTGCTCCATCCAGGCTCAGGGGGCCTCAGTCAAATGAAGGGAGAATAGGTGGTTGCTATGTTTGTTCCAAATGTACTTGATAGAGGAAAAGTAGTTCAGATCATTATTTATATTCCAAATTCTGTTGGTGAGTGCATACAAGCTTTTAAGGTTACATGGGGTGTTTGGCCTGAAAGATTGTACACTTTCTCCTACAGAAGTTGGAACAATAAAACATTTCATTTGAACAAGTTTGTTGTTTCCATGTCTCAGTCACATCAGTGCAGAACAGACATACATTATTCTTCTAAGAGAGCCTCACAGAGGCACTTAAGTAAGTAAACAGTAAAGTGTTGTCTAACACTGAAAAGTTTCCCAAACTCTACTTTTTCTCCAGCTTCTTGTCAAAGTGAAAAACATTCTTTAAAAAACCCAACAACTAGGATTCTCTTAAAAATGTGCCCAGTATGTTGAGAGCAGATGAAAAGCTTAAAATGGGTGGTGAAAGCTCAGGGCGGGGGGCTAAATGCAGCCCATGGCTAGTCTTTATTTGACCTCTTTCTAGTTCCTGAATCTGGCTCCAGGATCTAGTTCCTGCCCTCAAGCACAGCAAGCATAAGCTCAGGAAAAGGAGCCAAGATGAGGGCAGGTGTACCAGGACTGACGAGCAGAGTTTCATGGACCCTCTCCTACTCCTTCCTTTTCCCACCTTGAATGCATCCCTGCCCTTCACTTCTATGCAGCCCTTGGAGCTTGCTGCTCTAATTTTTGAAATGGCCCCTGGGAAGGAGAAAGTTCCCCAACCTTGGTTTAAAATTTCAGAGAGATACTTCAACCATGCAGCTAGGTACCAGAATTGAGTGCAAACCACAGCAAGCCCTAGGCATTTGCAACATGAGTGGTTGCACATGACCCCGCTCCAGCCTAGGCCCCGCACCTGGGGGTGGCAGTCCCAGCAAATTATTTCAATTATGCAACTTAGGCCCTGTACCAAGAGTTCACACATGGCCCTGCATGGTCCCGCAAATCCTGGGGCCGGCCCTGGTGCAAACCTCCAGTCTGACAGCAACAGAATTAGTAGCTGTTCTGGAGCTACATGGTTCAACCCAGTCTTAGGCTGCTTTCCCACAAGAGGGAATGCGCAGCCTTTGGTGCCATGAGAGTCTGCAAGGGTCAAATGCTGCGCAGTCCCATCTCCCTGATGTGCATTTTTGCTGGTGAAAGACCCACACTTCCGCCTTTCCCATGAGATGGGACTTCACATCATTTGATTGTTGCAGACTCCCGTGGTGCCAAAGGCTGTGCATTCCCTCTTGTGGGAAAGCAAGCAGCTTTAGTCACACAAAACACTCTTACCTTGAATCCAAGATACCTGTATTCAGTGTGGTTTCTTTTGCCATCTTGTAGTAATCCCAAATTCTATGGGTGACCACCCAGCTCCTACCCCACCAACTTAGAAATCTTCCAGCCACCACTGGAGTATTGTTATGACCCTTGGAATGGTGAGCTCTGATGCCCACAACCCAATCCCATAGGAATGTAGCCCTCTCCAATTACCCTCTATTGTGGGTCAAGGAGGACCATAATCTCCAGCCTTCCTGGTGGGTATATGGCTAGAGACAAAGGAGAAGTGTGACTGGAATAGCAGTGAAACCAGTTTGGCTAGTTTGCTGGGGTAGCCAGAAAAATTAGGCCTGAAAAGTAATGGATAAAGTAGGCCCATTTCAGCCCTTGAATTGCTAAAAGACAGGTCAGTTGAAGTCTTGACAGTTCCCCTCCTCCCCTCCACCAATTTCTGTGTTGAAAGATGTTTACAAGTCAAGTCAAGTCAAGTCAAGTTTATTAGGCTCTAGCTTTCGCCATGGCAAGAAGAAAAAAATACCAAGGAACAGGAGGGGAAAAATGATACATCAATATCGCTCCAATCATCATGCATCGGAGACTCCCATCTCCCAGACAAGGTAAATACCTCCATCTGTTGCTTTCACTTTACATTATACCCTCATGAAACCAGAGGGGACAAATTATAAGACCTCCTAGAAGATTTCCTATCGTAGCCTTACATCCCCTCTTCCCTACTTCCTCCACATCTCCATGCTCCAATTACATTACATACTTCTGCCACACGAGCTCAAACAAAATTAAAATTAACAATAAAATGAATAATAAAACCCCATATACTAATACATCAAAAATATTATAACATAACATAATATACCTTTATAACCATCATTTATTCACATATGACAACAGTTAATCCCTTTATTCAATAGCATGCTATTATTTCACAATAGCATGTTATTATTTCACAAGAATTGTAACATCAACACTTTCCCCTGGTAGAACAGCCGATATATGAACAGAGGCATGCATCTTCGTTCCATTAGTCCCCCTAACAGGCCCCCCAACACATGTATTTGCCCTCTCCCTCTTGCTTTAAGCTTAATGACCCACCCTTCACGGGGGTCATGTCATCGATGTTTATCTCCTGACCACACTTCCCTGCACATATACTTCCACTTGCCCTTTATCTTTGATTTTAAATTTGCGGCTTACAAGATGTGACTTACTTCCACCTGCTCACTTTGTTGGTAGTCGAGATCTAATACCCTCTCTTCTCTTAATCATAAGAGTAAGGAATGTTGTAAAGGATATGATGTCACTAATATCTGATAGATTTGCTAAATGCCTTAAAGACTGAGATTGGGTAAATCCCTTACCCTCCAGCAGGGGAGCCAGCAAACCCACCCTTTGATGTACATAATAGGGGCAATTAAAAAGTTGGTGCTCCACTGACTCTATTTCCATAAGTGAGCATGAGCATACACGTTTTTGATACGGGACTTTTGCATACCTGCCTTCCACCAATGCAGATGGAATAAGATTAAAGCGGAACAAAGTATATTGCCTCCTCAAATTGGGGTTCCACAAAAGTTCTAAATAAATTTCCCTTTTAGGGCGTATCTTACTAAGTACAAATTCTGGGGCTACTTTCCAGCTCTTAAGAGCTGCAAGGTCCTCCTGTATTGTGATGTCACCAGATCTTTGTTGTATACAGGTTTTAATTTCGCCAAGGGTTTGGGTGCTTAAGTAGGCAATTGAAAAACCCAGTTTGCTCATTATTGATGCAGTGTACCGGATCCATGGGTATGCTCTAGCTCCCTCATGTTGAAGTTCTTCTTTCAAACATAGAACTTGGAGTGAGTCAGATGGCAGGGTCAGTAGCTTGGCCCAATACCTGACCAAGTTAATCCTTAAATAATGTTCTATTGAGAACATATTTGTCTCGACTCTAAGAGCAGCTCCTGGGATACTATCCCCCACTTTTAACAATCTGTGCAGAAAGTAATTCTGCACCCGTTCCAAGATACTAATATCTGTGAAGAAAGTGCATTCTAGGCCAAAGGTTAGCATGGGAATAACCTTTGTTCGAAAAGCCTCAAGGATAATAGCAACAGAACTGTCTCTTGAAGAATTAAATGCTTTAATCAGCATCTTTGTGGTGACCATTGATATTCAGGCCCTGTTCGTAACATGTGGAATCCATGTACCCCTAGGGGTAAAGATTACACCTAGGTATGTAAATTTATTTACAACCTCAAACGTGGCCCCCAAGATTGTCCAGCTTACATTCCTCCGAAACCTTTCTCCTATTTTCAGGATCTTAGATTTTCCCTGGTTCACCTTTAACCCATTTGCTGAAGCATAGTCTAATAGTCCTCTAATTGCTAATCTTAATCCTTTTTCTGTCTGCGCAAACAATGCCAAATCATCCACATACTGCAGCGCATATAATGGATATGCCTGGATCTTAGGAGGGTGGGGACTATATTTCTTAATCCATTCTATTAAATCAGACATGAAGAGATTAAAGAGGAGAGAGGCGAGTGGACAACCTTGAAGTACTCCCCTTTGAATCGGAATTGGGTCACTCATCACCCCTAGGGACCTTCCCTTTACTTTGGCCTCATTCTGCTCGTGCAATGCAATCAGTATATTTAACAATGAGGGATTGATGTTATACCCTTTTAATTTCTTCCATAAGAGGTGTCTAGGGACAGAATCAAAAGCCTTCGCAAAATCTACGAAGGCAATATATAGTTTCCCTGTCTTAATTCTAAGATACTTCATAATCAAGTGGGCCATTATAAAGGAGCAATCTGTTGTTGATCTTTTGGCCCTAAAGCCGTGTTGCTCCACAGGAAGAATACCCCTTTCCTCTGCCCACTGCTGCAGATGTTGAGAAATTATTGTCGAAAAGAGTTTGCTTGTCACAGGGAGCAGACTTATTGGTCTGTAACAAGTTGGGTCGTGCCGGTCCCCTTTTTTAAAAATCGGGACGATCCAGCTTTCTCCCCAAGACCGTGGGACCCTGCCACCTCCTATAATATTTCTAAAGATTCTACAAAGGATCTGGGCCCATCAACAAGGTGCTGCCTTCAGTACTTCTGCTGACAGGCAGTCGGGCCCAGGTGCCTTATTGTCCCTAAGAGCCAGAATTCTCTTCTCGATGTCTGAGCTAGTTATCTCGATCTCTCCTTTTGTTGCTGGCATACCTCTCTTGTCACTATCAAATCCTGATCTCGCCCATCTCCCTCTTGTGCTGTGTATAGTTCCCTAAAAAAGCATTCCCATATTGACAATGAGACCAGAGAGGAACCTGAATCCCTAGGTTTTTGCACCAATCCATTGAGTATTTGCCAAAACTTTCTATTATCCCTTATTTGCGATGATCTCACCATTTCTATCCACTTTTTATTATTAAATTGCTGCCTCTTAGTTCGCATTGTAAGTTTATATTCTTGTTTCTTCAACAGAAACTGTTGATGCTCCAAATTTAAATGGGTCCTTACCCAGGCCTTTTTTGATGCTGCCAATTGAGCTTTCATAATTCTGCATTCTCTATCATACCAGTTATGCCCATCCCTAGCCGAAGCCCTTCGTTGGATCTTTGCAACATTCTCTTTTAAATATGCTATTATTTCTTCATACTTTTCTAATGTTTGGGCTGGATCTTTTTCCTGGAGCAGCTGTGTGCCCCAATCCCAAAGGATTCCTGAGCAACACAAATCCTGCACCCTACAAAGAGGGCAATATGATCCCATTTTTAATTACTATTTCTGGTTCAGGAGATATTACTGAGGACCTCTCAGGCCAAAAGCCTACCTGAATTTCTAATAAACGGTGTTCACTTTCAGGTCTTACCTTTAGGAGGAAGTTAGCAATCATACCCCATAATATTGGGCTAATAACCGCATAATCTACTATGCTACTTCCTTTTGGGGTCTCATATGTAAAATCCCCATTACAATCCCCGGAAAAACTTCCATTTAGGGGGACAAACCCAATAGCATTGAGTAATGTCAGCATTTGCCGTCCCGCCCCATTACAGATTATATCTTTAGATCTTTGAGTGGGAAGCTGCAATGGCTGGTCTCCTAATTCTTCCTCTCCTAAAATATCTGATGCTTGGGCAGGTCCGATTCTTGTGCTCCAGTCACCAAGCATAATAATCCGTGAACGTGGATATTTTTCCTCCAGCTCAATTACGTGATTCTCCAAAAAGGACCAAATGTCCTCCTTATAATACGGAGAATTCACAGGGGGAATGTAAACATTAACCAGTATGTATTGCTGAGTGTCGGAACGTTGAAAAAGCATAGTTTGTACTTCCATCCTACTAGTTTTTAACATAGTATAAGACCAGTCACAAGAATCCGAAATCAAAATTGCCAAACAATTCAGAAATTTGACCCTTCTTTCCCATTTTCTGACCCCCATGGAGTTCTACATGAAATTGTCCCACTTTGGCTATCTCGCCTGCATCTCTAGCCAACAGCCAGGTCTCTCGGAGACAAATAATATCAAAATGATTAATAAACCTATTCCAATCCTTGTCTATTATGTTGGTCTTAAGCCCTGCAATATTCCAGGAGGCCAGCTTAATTAAACAACCTTCCTCCTTAACGTTTCTATCCCTTGAGTCCTCTCCTTTATGGGATCCTCCACTTTCCTGGCAGAAAGGGGGCTCTGGTGCTTCATGTCAGTCTATCTCTTGGAAGGGTTCAGGGTGAACCTGGTCCACCATTTTGATTGCCACGTTATTCTCTGGTAGTCTAGCATGGCATTCAACTTCCAAGGGAGGAGCTCTCCCATTTTGGGTTGATTCTGCTACCCTGTTAACTATGGGGAGGGAAATGGTAGAATTGTTCGCTAATTCCTCTGAATCTAGGTATTGTGCTGCTGCCCAAGTCTCAGCGCCTTGCAGAGACTTGTGCTGCGACGATAACCTTGGGTCTTTATATTCCAAAGTTGAAGCAACAATGTTCTTATTGAAGAAATTTAATTTTTGAATGATGTTGTCCTGATTAATTACTGGTAGTTCATGGAATGCAGATTGCACTGTCTGTATATTGGCTCCTAAGCCATCAAATATAAACATCTCAAGTTCCTTCATAAGCAGTTGTTGCAGGTCTTGAGGATCTAAGGGGAGAGGCCCATTTTTTGTTGTGAGTTCCCCCAGAAATTTACAGGTTTCCAAATGGTTGGAAAAACTCTCCAGTGGTTGTGCCTCCATTTCCATTTCTTTACTAAATGGAGGAGGAATTAGACATTTGCCCACTCACTCTCCTTCCTCTCCCCTCAACTCCTGATTCAGATCTATTAATTCTCCTACTAGCACTTGTTTATCCTGCTTTATTATGCATTTACCCTCTCTTCCCTTCTTTATATGACCCCCTTTCTTCTGCATATACTCTCCTCCAAAACTGGACGGATCTACTGTTTTACTTGTCTCTACAGGATGGATGTTAGCCCCTATTGCCAAATTCAGTGTCTTTCCCAAATCTAAACACCTCAGCCATCTCATCCCCTTTGCCATGGTGGGTCTGAGCCTCAGATGTTGCCCTACCCATATTTCCTTTAAATCTAAAAAAACTCTCTGTCCTGTTATCTTTAACATGTTGCGTGTCGTTCTCAGGTATTATCCAGTTCTCAACACCTTTTGTCTTGGATGCATCTATCATCTTATTCTCCTTGACATATTGGGTGTTTCTTTCTGGGTTTAGACAATTTTTGTCCCTTTTTCGAGGGCCTAATGGGACCAAATTGGCATCTCTCACCGGAGCCTGTAATTGCCTGTTTTCCTGTTTCTGTGTCCCCCCTGTGTGATCTACTGCCATCCCTTTATCTATTGAAACTCCTCTGGTAAGGAGATGTTTCCTTTTTAAAAAAATATGACAAACACTGACTGAGGATACAAACTCGATCAGAACTACATATGCCCATTTACGGGACTCTATATATGTTATCTCCTTCAGGTCCTGTCTAGTTACTTTTTTAGATAATAATTGAGAGAGGTGGAGCACTACTAATGTGTCTGTATTCCACTGCGGTAAAATTTCTCCTGACCTATGATGGATCTTAAATATTACTGAGTTGGGAATTCCCTTGTATGCCCTGTTTATCGGCCTCTGGATTGTTGATCTCTTTACACATTCTGGCATTACTTGATCTGATCTTAAGTTCTGGCTTGTTAACTCCTCGCAGCCCACCTCAGTACTTTTATCCAATTTTCCCATCAGGTCTTCCAATTGCCCACACACCCTATTCAGGCAGACCTTTGTCTCTACGAGGCCACTAAATATTGCCTCTACTGTTCGTGCAATAAGTAAAGTTTGTGACCCTAAGTGAGCCTCGCAATTATATGGTTTTGGGCTGCATAGTTTTTCCATCTGGGACGCCTTACTACAGTTCTGCATCAATAAAGTACTCTCTATATCATTTGTTGATGGCTTACTTCCCATCATAAGGGGTGAAAATCTGTTACATATAGCAATACCTTTTTCCTGCTCTGTTATCATGATTTTCCTACGTCTGCTTACGTGCTGGAAGTCATTACTGTCCGCTAAGATGGAGTGTGACCATTTACGATCCATATCCAGGTGGTCTTAGCTCTCTCCCCCACCTTCTCTTTCCCTTCCCCTTAGCACTCTAAATCTACTCCCCCAAAAGTTTATGAGCAATATTAGCGTCTTATAGCTCAATGCGTTTTAAACTCCCAACAAACTTTGTTAGTTAATAAGACCCAGGGCCTTCAGAAAACCTGAGGGGGGCATCTTGGTTAGTTACCAGGCCCCAACATTTCCCATGTGTAACCAAGAATAGAAATTGCGAAAGCCACAAGGTACATCAGCCAGTCCCCCGGGAGTCTGTTGCCTCTTTCAAGGTCAGTCTTACTCGCTATTGCTTCCACTGTGGGCTGATCAGTAGACAGAGGCCGGGCTCCTGCTCCTGGGAGCGCTGAAGGGAGCGCAAAAGGGCGCTCCCTTGTGCGCTCAGCCCTTCGGCGCACTGCCCCGGCACGCGCCCATGGCGCGGCCGTGGTCTGACCTGGCTTTTTCAATTTCCTTCAGGTCCTGGCTCCACCCCGCAGCCACCCCGGCACAGCTGTCAGGTAAGCAGTTCACTGGGGAAACAAGTATGCTCCGTACCCTGGGCTCGCTCTCACACCGCTGCCGTGGACTGACCCGGCTTTTTCAATTTCCTTCAGGTCCTGGCTCCGCCCCGCAGCCGGCCCGGCACAGCTGTCAGGTAAGCAGTTCACTGGGGAAACAAGTATGCTCAGCACCCTGGGCTCGCTCTCTGAAAGATGTTTATTAAACATGTTCTTTCTTATCTATTTGTTGCCCGTACGTCTAGATGTTTTGAAAGAAAACCATGTCTTGCTGGCTCCTATGTTAAATTCTGTCAGTGCTTTTAGGTGGGTTCTTTGACCCCAAGCAGTGGGTGTTTTGTTAAGTGGGCAGTGGTATGGCAAAAAAAACACCATAGCCTTTAAAACAGGTGACATCCTTTAGCCATGTTGTTTGCTGTGTTTGCTGAAAGCAACCTGGATTAACTGGAGTGCCCAGGAAGTGCCCAGCTGAGAAAGAAGCATTCCTTATAGGGTCTATTCAGGTCTGAGATTTAGTTTTCCATCCTAACAATGGATAAAATCCATCATAGATTTAAAGTGTTCATGTTTCAGACTAGGCCATGGAATCCATCTTTCTTACTGTTCTTTTCCTTTCTTGTAATCTATGGCATGCTGTACAACTAGCGGTAAACACTTTGGGATTCACTGAATATTATCTTGTTTTGGGTTACGTGAAAGTCCTTGCTCCAGCTATTTTGTTTTGACGTGATTAGGTTTGGAATGCAGTAAACATGGCTGGAAGAAATTAGATGTTAATTGCAGCATAATGGAGACCTCTAGCGGTATTTCACAGTATAGGCACTGGTTTCTATATGGCTCTGTTCACCTGTTTGGATATAATATGTATTTATGGTTCATTATTGATTACTGTCTGTTTAATAATAATAACTTACTGTTATTGATTACTGGCCATTTGATTATAGTTTGTTGTTTTAAAAGGAATTTACTTACTTATGTTGTTTTCTTCATCTCTCTTCAGCATAGACTTTTGATCTGTTGCTCACCCATTGAAATTGTCTCTTATTAATATACTTGTCTTTATTCACATTTTAAGTAATAGCAGTCCTTAAGTTGGGGTCTGTTTTATTGAGGAGATACAATTTAATTTGGCCTAAAGAAAGCTGTTTGCTTTTAGTCTGTTCTGTAGCTAAGCAGAATGATTGACACAAAGGAATTAGAAGAGACAGTGGGTGAAAACAGACATGACGCTAACCACCGTTTAATTTTAATCACCCTGGGTGGTCATTTATGCATGTTTCATGGCTGCATAGGGCACTAATACAGCCCTGCAACATGCATAAATAACCACGAAGGGTGGTTAAAGGGTGGTTAGCGTCATGTCTGTTTTCACCCATAGATAACATGTTTGTTTCTGGGACCAAGGTCTTTTTGCAAGTTTAGGTCAAAACAGTTTCTCATAAAATTAAATTATCAATATTACGGCTTCCTCATGAGTTGAAAACATGTTTTCAACTCATGAGGAAGCCGTAATATTGATAATAGAGAAACACCACCACCACGCGGAAAATATGTTTTACTGTTTCATTCATATCTCAAATACTGAAATAGGTTCAATTTTTAAGCTAAATAATGGTTTTAAAGTTTGTCAATTGAAGTAGTATTAACCAACATATTTCACAATGTAAATTCCAAATTGTTTTAAGGTATTTTAATGAAAACATTCTGTCTAGATTAGGGACAATTCTGGAAATCTAGGGGAGAAATTAGAGATTAAAGACATTAAGAATAATGCATTTAATTAGTGGATTTAAGTTTATTTCAACATAAAGTTTGGCTTCAAATTATACCTAAATACACCATTCAGAGGAATAAGTAATTGTTCCTTTGAATTGTGTCTTAATGAGAAACTGTCTAATAAATGAGTATTGCTCTAGAAATTTCTTTCTAAAGTGAGAAGAACCAAGGAAGATATAACATCTGTTCTTCAACAACTTCCTGAAAAGAATTCCTATATGAAATTATGTAGAATTAATAGAATTTAATAAAATTTCAGTGACGCTAATAGACTCCATTGGGTTTCATAGAGCTCCATTGAGCTAATAGACTCTATTGAAGTGGGACAAAGATCAGGACCGGTAAAAGGTTACCATGGTCTTGGTTCATAGAAGTAAGTTTGGCAGAGAGGAAGCAAGCTGGAAGTTGAGGGGCAGGGGAGAAAGGGACCTTTTGGGGAACCCCTGGAATGCTGAAATTTGGGGGTCCAGTGCTGTGTTGCCTGAAGCAGCACATGCTGGCACTGCTAGAAGTTTCCCATCCATTCCTCCTCAACTTGTAAATCTGTAAATAAATAGGTTTCTGTGCACACTATAAGCCTCCAGTCTCTCTCTCTCTCTCTCTCCTAAAAAAGGACACAGAAACCCAGAAAGTGCCATCCTGGAACTGTCCACCAATAGGGGAAGGGGGAGAACCAGAACAGTATATTTTCTACAGAAGGAAACATGTTAGCTATTAGAATTAGTAAGGAAAACCTCAAGAAAGTTTAGTAATAGTGTCACATGTATGAAAGAAAATTTATTTCTAGAAATAACGAAACTCCATGTTGAGACTTTGGCAAAGCTTTTCCCCCTCCTGGATCATCCTTAAGATGAGTGGAATGGGCAGCATGATCGTTTATGGAGGTAGTGCCCATGCTAATGAGTAGCGTGGCAGACGACCCATTCATTTCAGCAGGACTCTTACCCACACTAACTGCTAGTGTAACACAATAACCTCACAGAGGATTGTGCCATATCTATACAAAAGCATTTAACTTTCCCATGTTTTATTTAAATATTAATCTTTCATGCAAGCATGGAAGCTGGAGGAGATTGTGGTTTCTCAGATACATATTTAGTTCTCGAACTAGATATGTCTGGCTCCCGAGAAAGTGCTGATAAATTAATGATTGGACCAAGAGGATTTGATAAACGAGCTAGATACTCACTTCTGGTTAGTAGGTGAAACATCCTGCAATTTAGCTAAATGGGAGGCTGTTAAGCACTATAACACCACAATCCTCAAAGCACTTACACTGGTGAAGCCCCACTGAAATAATAACTGAAAACAATTGGAGTGACTGTGAAGACCTGGAAATTTACCCCTTCAGTACTGATGCCTGGGGGAAGAATGTCTCACTGCACCTTGGTTTCAAAAGGTATCATTTATTAGCTAGCTGAGCTAAGCAAAAATCTAAACATATACAATACGATATAGCACACATCAGTTAGAATTACTGGGTTACTAGCCACTCATTAAATGATTAAGTGAATTATATAAGCCATCACATCTTTTCAAAGAGTGGCCAGATTGCGTGGAAGGGCAAAAGCCATGCCCCATTGTCAACCTTAGGGTTAGGAGAGCACTTAGCAACCTTACAGTAATGGATTCAAACCATATCATTGCAGAAAGGCTTATGCCACTTCCAAGCTAAAGACCGGAATAAGTCTTGAGATTAAATGCCTTTCAAGCTGCCTATCCTCATTAGAAGAGGGCAGACAAGGAATATATAAGTTTCCCTTCCTTCCATCTCCACGCTCTTTTCCAGGCACTTGTTGGAGCTAAACGAGGCACAGAAGGTAATGCAGTAAAGTCTGCCAATAAAAAGAGACATTTTTCTAGTAAAAATATTAATGAACACGCTTAGGCAAATAATAGGGATATGGTGCTACTCAGCTGGCATGATCTTAGGGCAATTCTTTGTCGAAGCTCAATTTAACAGCCTGTTTAGGGGCTGCTAGGGGGTTTCCTGTTCTTAGTGGCAAGCCATAGGAGGACAGCTAGGGTCTGGCATAGTGGTATGACCTGACAATGGGCAGAGGCCCACAACAGTTGTCAGGGCAACAGCAGCACAACCACAGAAGACATGACTTATTTCTCTCTCTCTCTGTCACTTCACTGAGGCCCCACCTCAGCAACTCATCAATGGGTATTTTCAGACATTACGAGATCACACTCAACCACAGTGAACCACGGTCAATCTCGCGGCAGGCCAAAGCGCCCTGAACGTCTGTTCAGTGGCTGCCAGATGTTCACCACTGTCAATACCCACATGGGGTCAATATCAACCACGCTCCTGGAACGCTCCGCCGGACCATCTCTGAAAGCGTGGTCAAAGAGATTCCCAGCGGGAAACAACAAAAAGTAACGTCTGGATGGCACTCACCGGCCAGAATAAAAGAAAATGATTCCCAGCCGGGGACAAAGCAGGCAGCATCTCTGCCAGGCAACCAGCATCAACACAGGCAGCGGAGGGAGATTTAAAGGGCACACCACATCAGGGGGACGGGGCGGAATGGAGTGAGGTGGAAGGGAGAGGCGAGTGGAGGGCGAGAGAGGAGGTGGAGGAGGTGGTAGAGGTGCGGGCGGGGGAGGAAGCAGTCGTGCTGCACCTGGAGGTGGTGGAGGGACAGCAGCAGCAGCAGCAGCTGGGACAGGCTGACCTGGCATTTTCTGGGTGTTATGACCACGGCCAGGAATCGGCATCACATGTGTTGCGCTGCCCCAGCCCGTGATCTGCCGGCCCGATTCCCTGCCTTGGTCCCGGTCCCGTAACGTCTGTTCAGGGCTTTTTTTTACCACGGGGGGTGGTTGTTTGGTTCATCCCCGCCAGGAATCCACTGTGGTAAATCGGGACCGCGTAACGTCTGAAAATACCCAGTGAAAGAGGATGTAGCACTCTCTTCTGAAATTACTAGCCCCATCCAGTGGAAGTCAGTGGTATCCACCCTGAACACATAAAAATCCTCCTTTTTTCCAAGCAAAAGTTTTGGAAAGCACCACTTAGTGAAAACATTTTGAAGAATTAAGACACAGGCCCTTTTCACATCAGATGCCCTCACCCACCCCACCCCCAGGGGTGACTGTGGAAGTGAGGGGGGCCCTCTGTGTAACATGAAGTGGGGAAAGGTGGGGGTGCGTGGGTGCTCACGTGCACTCCACCCACCTCCACCCATCTCCCATGCACAGAGACAAATTTGGGGGACATGGAGGTGCCTCCATGAATGGAGATAGGTGGAGGTGGGTGTGGCCGCGTGCCAGGTTGCACACCTGCTGCACACCCGCCACCGCCTGCACCTATCCCCCACAGACTGTGGTGCCTCCATGGTCCATTTTAAAAGGGCCTAACATCACAGTTGCAGGGATGGTAAATCCTTGTCAATGGCCTGAGTGATTATCAAGATCATTTAGAAAACAGCATTTAGAAACCACTCATCAGAAATTTTTAAGTGAAGTGGCCAAAGTGACAGGAAATTCTGAAAATGTTCTTTCTGGCCAGATTGAATTCTCACAATTGAATTCTGACCAGATTGAAGCCTAACAATTGAATTATCTCAATGAAGAATAAGACAGAGAAAGCAGCAAAGTGGAGGTCAGAACCTGATCCTGTGAGTAATCATGACTGGGTCGAGCCACCTCCATTAGAGGGCATGAACACAGACCCTTTTCAAATGGGCCAGCAGTGGGCGGGGGGCGGCAGAGTGGGGCGTGGGGGTGCATTACCATGGACCCACTCACCTCCACCCATCTCCATGCACAGAGCATCAGGCATCGGCGGAGGTGGGTGGAGCACAGGAGCACGCATATACCTCCACCACCCCCCGCGGTGTTCCCACAGGCACCCACCCATCCTCCCCTGCACCCACTGCAACATTCGCTTGGGCACCCCCACCTGCACACATGTGCAAGGGTGGGTGTCCATGTGAAAACAGCCACAGTTAAGCTGCATTATTTAACACTTCAAAATGATATTCATGGCAATCTGTTTGTGGTAGTCATTCACTCAGCACTGTCTACAATGGAGAGAAAATTTCCTACAAAAATTGCATTCACAACGAAACACACTTGGCTACAACTGGAATTGTGTGTTGTCCAACTGCATTCTTAAAATGCAAAGCAGCACAGGCTACACACTGAACATCCTTATATAGGCAGCATTTTCTCTCCATCCTGGGGGAGAAGCATTAATACAAATTATTATAGAGATATGTTCATAAATTGAAAAATTAAAGTTTAATGAGCTGGGAGAAAGTCTCTCTATTTCTCTTGAGCATACAAAAGAGTGGAAACTAAACCATGTTTATGGTCCTTTAATAATAAGGTCCAAAGGTGAGAAAACAATATTCATTGTTATACATTGTTAGCTAACTTTCTGTTTTTTAATAAATCTCTTTGATAAGATTACTTCTCAGGAAATACTATTTACTATATAAGCAATTTCCAAATCCAATTTCTCTGGAAGCTGGGTTTTTATGCACTCTCCTGTGAGATTCCCCCTCCCCACCCCCCTCTGCAAACCTCATCCGTGACTACTACACTGTAAAGAGAAATCTAGACAAGTGATGCTATGGTAAACTAGACCAAAAGCACAGAGCTGGTTGTAATTGCTCATTTTCTGGTTCTCTCATTTAGGTAACTGTTAAGGGTAAATTTAGATCTCATGTATGAAAGAGACTATGCTAATAGCTCTGTTAAACCTGGCCTCATCTAGAGAGAGTTAGGAGTTTCCAGAAGACTGAGCAAACTTGGGTTTGGACATATGCTCATATCTGAAACTTCTCGGTTTGGTAAAAAAACACAGACGCAGCTAAAGCAGACACATCCTGAGTGACTC
The DNA here is from genome assembly GCA_003113815.1 of Sphenodon punctatus. Taxonomy (NCBI): domain Eukaryota; kingdom Metazoa; phylum Chordata; class Lepidosauria; order Sphenodontia; family Sphenodontidae; genus Sphenodon; species Sphenodon punctatus. The sequence goes on from QEPC01012550.1 coordinate 1,223,292, forward strand.
TGAAAAACATACCTTATTGCAGTCTCCACTGCTGAATTAGGCTGTGTACACCACAACTGGATCCAGCTGGTCTGTTTAGTGTCACTGCACAATCTCTTAAAGACAAGGTTCACGACACCATATATGTGTTTTAGGTGTGTTAGGACACTTTAAAAGGCCAGGCTTCCCTTGCACCAATTTGCCTCCTCCATGCTCACCAAGTCTGCATTCTGATATCAAAATTGCCACCCACAGACCCTAGCAACACAGCTTTGCCTTTGTATAAGGCAACACTGGTCTATTTTCAAGACCTATTCGTGGAACCTAACCTTGATGGCTATCTGTGCCCACTATCAACTGTTTGAGAATCTCATCATCATGCCTTAAATCAGCAGGCAATCAGGTTTTTATTGTGGCAGGCCCACCAGTGTGGAACTCTCTCCCTCCAGTTATTCTTCTTAGCTTCTCCCTCCTCATCTTTAAAAAGCAACTGAAGACTTTTTTTATTCTCCATATGCTTTTAGGAGATCCACCGCTGGATTTGATTTACCCTTTCCTTTTAAAGTTGTTTTAAAATGGACTGTCTTTTATTGGTTTTGTGAAGTGCCTCAACAATCATGTCAGGGTAGAGGGGTGGGGGGTTCTATATAAATATCCTCCTCCCATGGTGACATTTTTAGTGCAGTCTGAACAGCTCTCCTATGTGGTATCGTCAAGGTGATCTGTGGAAGAGCCATCCCAGATATTTTCTGTGGTGCATATACCGCTAATCACTTTGGGATACAATGTGGTAAATCTCTTCAGATAGCAAGAAAAAGATCCCCATGGGGTAAGCCAGAGGTAATGGTGCTTGCTGTTAACTAATGACAAGTTTCAGGTCTTGGGCCAGGAAGTAGGGGTAGGAATTTTGTTTTTGTTTTTAACCAAAACAGTCCAAAAACGTCTGTTTCAGTTTAAAACCAAAGGATCAGAAAATTGGGCCATTATTATTATTATTATTATTATTAATAATAGTAGTAGTAGTAGTAGTAGCAGCAGCAGCAGCATTTATATAGCACCAGCGATGTACGTGGCGCTTTACAAAGAATAAGATAGACATGGTCCCTGCCCGAGAGCTTACAATATAAAGACAGGGGGAGGGGAGACAGGGAAGGGAAAAACAGGGAGAGACAAGGGATGCAACATTCATGAGGATGCGAGAGCTCAGGTACACGTTCTTGGCTTGGTTACAGTAAATTGGGAGTTTGCAGTTAACAGGTGGGGGATAATCCTGGGTGGGGATGCTTAGCAGGAGTTAGGAAAGGCGGAGCAGAAGAGGTGGGTTTTGAGGAGCTTCCTGCTCCAGCAGCACGCATGCACAAAATGATCACTGGGGCCATTTTGCACATGTACAGCTTTTTTCCAAAATGGCACCAGCAGCATCAGTGCCATTTTGGAAAAGGGAAGACTTTCTGCACATGCATGAACAGAATCGTAACCTAGAAACCAAAACTGAATGAACAAAAAAAACCAGGGATCTGAAAACAAAACAAAAATACGAAACTGAAAAAGGGCCCTGTGTTCCACCGCTACCAGGAAGCAAGTACTGCTCACGACAACTAACATATACCTGCAATATCCTATCTAGTCTAGTTAGCAGAAGATGAAGCGCAAATTGGGGAGTCTACCTTATTTGTTGCAACTATGATTAAGGAAAGTCAATCTGAAATTCAGTACTTGATTTTAAAAATAAATGCACTATCCTACTGTGAAAAACAGTCCAGCTAAGGTAAGTCCTTGCAGGATTTCATTTTATTTATTTATATGAATTTGATACCCCACCCCTTCCCAAGGCTTACAATATAAAAACACATAAATATACATTAAAAGCCCCTTAAAACCTCAACCCTAATTAACCCTCCCGCAAGCCCTATCCCCATCTGTCAAACACTGCCAACAAGAAAGGTCTTACATCACTTCCAGAATATGCTCAGGCTCCTCCATCTATTCACTCAGTCCAAGTTGGCAGCACCGATTTATCACTTTCCATCCATATACACAGTAAGAATGAGCCCCTAGGGCCACTAGGCTCCCAGCATTCCTAGTATACCTTCTCCCAAGGCCCTGGAGTTCCAGCACTTGGGCCAACTCCCAGGCTGCTGCCTGCTTTCTTCTGAGCTCTTACCCTCTTGGCAGTTCACAGCAGAATAACCTGGCTTCTGCAGACTTCCACTCCTTTGTATGCCCCTCAAAACAGGCAAGACTAAAACGATGGATGGGCAGGATTAGGGATGGGCGAACAGATCGCGATTCGGGTTTGGCTGTTCGGTTTGGCTGCGTTCGGTTCGTCCGTTCAGTTCGGCAGTTCGGTTAGCTTGCCGGGTTCGAGTTTGGCCGTTCGGTTCAGCCGTTCGGGAAATGTTTTGTTATGGGTGTTTTTGTTGTTTTTTATATGGTTTTTTTGTTTTTTATTTGGTTTTATATGGGGTTTTTTTATTTTTTTATTTATTTATTGTTTTTATATGGGTTTTTTTATTTAATTTTTTTATCTAATATTATATCTATCTATCTACACTAAATCTAACTGCTATTAACTATTCTAAATGCTATGAACTAAATGGATTATCTAATAAGTACACAGGCCTATTCCTACAAACACTAAAACTAAATCACTAA
>QEPC01012550.1:1225936-1236143 GCA_003113815.1 Sphenodon punctatus
AAACTGAAATGAAACTTAAAGCAATCTAATAATCCTACTCAACGCCTGCTGTTCAGGAACAGTGACTAGCTCAGAAGGTGTTGGGAAGGGGGGAGGCAGATAGTTTCATTTCTTGTAAGCCTCTCCACCCCTGGTGCCTGGAAGTCTGCTCCTCAGTGACTAGTATTACCCCTCCCTGTCATGTTCGACCTTCCAGTGAACCTTTTTTTGCCACCCAAACTCACTCGAACGTGATCCGAACTGACCGAAGAGTTGGTCATTTTGACAGTCGGAACTGAGTTTGGTTCGGCCAGTTTGTGTTCAGATTCGGGTTCGGATTCGGTCGTCCAAACAGGCCGAGTTCAGGCCGAACTTTCAAACCGCATTCACCCATCCCTAGGCAGGATGACCTTAAAGGGGCCACGCTGTGACTCTTCACACTTATGGGTTGAAAAGTAAGGGGCTTGTGAATTATATTCAGTTACACTAGGTACAGTACTCACAGCAAAGACTTTTCTGTTATCATTTGACAGAAAAGCAAGACCCTCATCCCTTCTGTTTCTCTTCCCCACCACATTTTGCACAGCATCCCTTCTGTCCTCATCACACAGTTTGCACATCAAATCCTCCTCCCCTCTGTCTTCCCCTCACGCACACCAGCTATCAGCCACTCCTGTACTCTCTCCACTGGATCTTGCTACAAAAGGCAACTAGGTGAGGACTGATGCATGGAAAAATGAAGAAGGATCCACTCCATGATTTTAGCCAGTACGCAAGTATACTCACTGTTACATAACAGATCTGGATGAGTCCATCCCAGCTTTTAACATTAGACCAGGAGACAAGGGCAGCTGGTGAGTTCTAAGGCTGATGGGAAGCAGGGCGGGGCCAGAAGTGGGCACGGGCTGGCCAACGGTAGGCAGAAATACAGAAATTTACAGCCTCAGTTCCCCGTCTGTAAAAAAAATCTCTAAAAATGGGAATAGGTGTGTGTCTCTCTCTCCCTGTGCTCCCCTCATCCTTGTCCTTCTTAGATTGTAAGCACACTAGGCCAGGGGGCCCAACAACAACCGTAAAGCACCAGCCATGTACACTGCTGGCACTCTATAAATGCTTAAATAAAATAATAATAATAATAATAATAATAATAATAATAATAATATGCAATCAATAAAAACCCACACTGAATACAGATCTTGGACTCAAGGCAAGGGTTTATTAAACTGTAACCAAACACACAGTCACACCCTCCCCCAAACACAACCTAAACCACAACCAAAGACACCCACATACAACAAACTAGCTAAGAACTCAAGTAGCAAATCCAGGACCCCCCTCAACCATGTTGCACAGTTTTTCTGCAGGGTAAAAGCCAGCTGCTGCAGCCATGCAGAGTGGAATGCTCATTAGCCAGAACATGTGGCCATCTTGTAAAAAACAAACAAACCACATCCCACCTACACATGACCAAACTGAAAAGGACCCATTTTAAAATGCATTGCAGCAAAACAAATTCAAGAGAAAAAGAGAGAAAAACTCAGACAATATGGGTGGAAAACAGCAAGGGGATTGACCAGGTCCATGGTCATTTTAGAGAAGAGTCAGAGGCAGCTCAGCCATGCCCAGTTCCAGCTGGCCCCACAAAATGGCCTCTCTCCATGTCTGGGAGAGAGCAGGGGGGAAGGAGTGTGCAGCTCCATCATTCACAGACTAGCACACACAGCTTTGCAAGCAAGCAAAACATCTTAAGTTTGTTCAACCAAGAAAGCCACAACCAAGACACCTGCAGAAAAATCCAACAAGTTCTAAAATGCACACCATAAATGCAGCATCAGGTTTCCCCCAGGACCCCAATCATGCTGCACAGAGATTCTTCTCAGGCCAGGCAGGTAAATTTAAAGCCAGCTGCTGATTAGCCAGAACATGTGGTCTTCTTGTAAAAACCAAACAAACTCCACATCATCACTACACACCAAATTGCAAAGGAACCATTTTAAAATGCATTGCAGTAAAAAATTAAAGAGAGGGGTGGGGGAAAGGAACCCTTCCACCAATCCACCCCTCCAAATTAGAAAGCAGACAATATGGGAGGAATGGAAAACAGCAACACTGACCGTCAGGCCCATAAAGAAGAGTCAAACAGAGGCAGCTCAGCCATAACCACAGTTGTGCCCACAAAAATGCCCCAATTAATGCCCTGCTTGGAGTGGGGGTGGACAAAATTAAATTTAAGCAGATTGGGTTCAGGGCAATCAAAGGGGATGAGACAGGGCACCAAGCAAGGGGTAATTTCCAGTTTCTTTGTTCTTACTGGGTTTCTCTCTAAACACTACAGTCGCTGTGATATGTTGTCCCTCAAAAACACCACTGGCAGAGTCAAGCACGTGGCTGGGACTGGGTGTGTGCAGAAGTCTCTCCCCAGGCTCCTCAATGACTCTGCAGAGTCTGTCCAGTGACTGGATGACTGGGAGACAGGCTCCTCCCTCCCCCAGCACTGAGCGCCTAAGACCGGGGCCTGTGCGGCATTCATTACCGCCCAACTGCTGTCTTTCTTGGCTGAGTTCCACTAATACAACTCAGTTTGGGCCCCAACGAGCCCCTCATTGTTGCCCTGCCCCCTCCATTTAGAGAGAGCCATGCAGTATTAGGACAGTGCCTCGTGCATTCACTCTCTATGCGGATGCCATGATGGGCCAGTCCACCTGCTAGCTCCACCCACACAAAAGTCTGGCTGGGCAGGGGGGAGGGAGGAAGGCCCGTGTTGGCAGCACTGTGAGACTCAAGAGTACCACCACCCAATCCAGTCTCTCCTCCTTTGAATGCTGTAGTGACTGTGCGCACCAACCAGGACAGAGGGGGGAGAGCCAGAGAAATGTACTACAGTGACTCAGAGTTTGAGTGCATGCGCAGGAGGCATACTGCTCTATCTGCACATGTGCCCAAATTGTAAGAGAAAAGCAGCTGCTGAAAGCAGCTGGGAAGTACCTCAGTCCTCTCATCAGAGGCCCAGCGGCCAGAGTGGGACCCCAGGAACAGTCGGAAAGTTACTAAGTGGGTTAGGGCTGAGCTGAGTCAGCCCCAGGGTGGAGCTAGGGAGCCAGTTCAGCTGAACCAGCTCTGCCTGTTTGATTCAGGTAAAAATACATTTGGGCCACTGGACCCATAGTCAGTGCCTTGCAATGTTCCTAGCAGCTTCTTGCATTTATTTATTTATTTTGTAAACTTGTATCCCGCCCCTCCTGCATCAGGAAGCTCACAACAAGTCATAAAAATACAATATATATAAAAGTATAAAATGACAGCAATATAAAATTCATATAATCAATGTAAAATAATAAATACATATACTGTGCAGTAGAAAAACAAAAACCCCAACAACCTCCCCACTGAACCCATCCCTCAACCCTCCCTCCCACCCCCCAAATGCCTGGTGGAAGAACCAGGTCTTACACTGATGGTGGAACACAAAAAGGCTTGGGCTGAGGTAGACCTCTATCAGGAAAGAGTTCTACAGCACTGGAGCAGCCACCAAGAACACCTGCCTGTCAGTCCCCACCCATCTATAGTGGGGAACCTCTAGGAGGGTGCCCCTCGATGACCACAAGATCCACTCAGTGGAACAGGAAGTGAAATGGTGCCTCAGATAGGTAGGACCCAGGCCATTTAGGACTTTATAGGTCAGCACCAGCACGCTGAATTGGGCCCAGAAGACTATTGGCAACCGGTGCAGTGCCCAGAGCACCGGCATAATGTGCTCCCGGTGGTCCATTCCAGTGAGCAAACAGACTGCAGCATTCTGCACTAGCTTCTGGACCATCACCATGGGCAGCCCCACATAGAGCGCATTACAGTAATTTAGCCTTGAGGTGATAAACACTGGTGGTAACCATGAAATCTAAATTAATCTGAAATATCAGAGTACACAGTATTAAGTTACTGTAAGACTTAGATTTTCTGTCCACATTGTGGATGATCCTTGACCATAATTGATCCCTTCTCCCACTTCCCCATTTCTATTATCCACCTACTGGCTTCAATTTGGAAATAGTTCCTGGGAGGTCCAGTTCTCAATCTATACAAATTCCCAATCTGTCTAAGGTACAATGGAGATTAGCATAGTGTGCATGAAGACTTACAGAGGATCTGTTGGTATGTGCAACATCCATAAGTTAATGCCTGCTGAATTAAGAACAGTAATTAACTATAGAGTCACCAGATGGCACTGCTAAGTTTATGTGTACATGAAAGGGAGATGGGGTTTTACAGTTGAATTCCTTTGTGTAACCACTCCTTCTTCCCTTCTTCTCTCTCATTGTCTCAGTCTCCATTTTGTCCTACTAGTTTTATGCAACTAAGGATCTGTGCCTGGAAAGCTTAAGTAAAGTTCTGTTGTTAAACCTTCAGCTGCATTTGTCCTTACTGATTGCAAATCATTTATTACTCTGCAACATGGGCCCAGATCTCTTCAGAACAGCCCAGAACAACTCTACAGACTGAAAGTGAGCTGAAAGGAAAAGAGGACCAAAGGAAACTCCCAGAGAAGGCCTGCTAACTGTAAGCGAGCAGAACCAGAATCCCAATCTGAAGGGGGAGAAGCAAGCATGGCAAGCAGTTCTGAATTAAAGCTTTCAGTGTGCAAGCTGAATAACACAAACTACCAGTTGTGGAAATTCAAAGTAGAAATGCTCCTATCCAAAGATGACCAGTGGGAGGTGATCACTACAGACAGACCTGCAGCAAACCCTGAGGAGTGGGACAAAAAGAACAGACAGGCAAAGGCAACCATAAGCCTGCTAGTAGATGATGACCAGTTAATCCACATAAGGGAGGCCACAGCAAAGGGCATGTGGAATGCACCGCAGAAGCTTCATGAAAGGACCAGCTTGAACAGTAAGCTGTTTCTCCTAAGGAAACTGTACCAGATGAGACTTGGTAAAGGGAAGGAGATGCAGGATCACATAAACTCAATGCTGGAAGTGGCAGCACAACTGCGAGGGATAGGTGAAGAAATAAAAGACAACCACATGGTGGCCTTCTTTTCACCCTGCCTGAATCATATAGTGCCCTCATAAACGCCCTAGAGACAAGACCCTAGGCAGATCTAACACTGGAATTTGTAAAAGGGAGACTCATGGATGAATTCCAGCGCAGGAAAGAAATCATGCAAGATAATCAGGACCAGGATAAGGAAACTGCCCTGAGAATTGCAGATAACAGATTGCACAAGAAGGAAACAAGGGCATGTTTTCGGTGCAAGAAAGAAGGACACCTAAAGAAAGACTGCTCCATATGGAAGGCAGAACAACAAAAGCGATCTCCACAAGTGTCTAAGCAAAGGGCCAAGGCTACAACCAGTGACACAACCACAGAACAGTGGAGAGGATGTTTTAGAGCAACACAGACCAACTCATCACAGGACTGGTGTGTCGACTCTGGAGCCACAAGTCACATGACCAGCGACAAGAGCTTTTTCACGGTACTGGACCCAAGCAACAAAGAAGAGATATACCTCGCTGATGGAAGCAGCATCACTGCAGAAGGTATTGGCGAAGGAATTCTAAGTTGCAACAAGCCACACGGAGGCACACTAGCAATACCAGTAAAGGATGTGCTGTATGTACCTGGCTTAGAGGGAGGACTCCTATCCGTTAAACGCCTAACAGAGAAAGGGCTCACCGTCAAGTTCCGGGGTAATGAATGCACAATCCAGAAGGGGACAAGGGTCCTAGCCAGAGCCTATGCAGATGAGCACCTGTATCGCTTGAGTGCAACCAAGGAACAAGCAAAACTCACTGCACATGAGCAACACAAGGACTGTATTCATCTGTGGCATCGACGCCTGGGTCACAGGCACCCAGAAAGTATAAAGGAACTGCAAAGACAGCAGCTGACAAAAGACCTGATAGTAACAGCATGCCCCTTGACCATGAGATGTGGATGCTGTATCAAAGCTAAAGCCACCAGAGCAATGCTCCCCAAGGCAAGCCAGACAGGAACCTCTAAGTCACTTGACCTCATACACAGCGATGTGTGCAGCCCCATGAAAGTACCCACACCTGAAGGGAACAGATACATAATGATATTCATAGATGACTACTCAAGATACACAGTCACATACCTCATGAAGCATAAGGATGAAGTACTTGAAAAACTAAAGGACTACATAACCATGACAAGCAACAGATTCCAACGTAAGCCGCTTGTACTCCAAACCAACAACAGAGGTGAATACACAGGAAAGAAACTTCCTGAGAGTCCACAGGATAGAGCACCAGAAGACGGTACCATACACACCTGAACAAAATGGGGTAGCTGAAAGAAAGAACAGAACCTTAACAGAAATGATCAGGTGCATGTTGACGGACTCCGGACTGCCAGAAAAATATTGGGGCAGGCAGTAGTTACGGCGACATATCTACAGAAACGACTCTACTCAAGAACAGTGAGTAAAACCCCATATGAACTCTGGTATGGAGAGAAACCTAATGTGGGGCCCATCAAAGTGTTTGGATGCAAGGCATAAGTGTACATTCCGGAAGAGAAACACACCAAACTACAAAACCGAGCTGTGGAAGGGATTCTTGTTGGATACAGCGAACACTCCAAAGGATACAGAATCCTCAACCCACACACAGACAAAGTAACTATCAGCAACAGCGTGACTTTAGAAGAAAACCCAAGCAACAGTGTAATGTTCTTACAAGAATCAGGAGAAGAAGCATGTCCCAAATCAGGAGGAGAAGAGCGTCCTAAACAAACACTTGAGATCAGTACAAGCTCAACTGAGATGCAGGAACAAACCCTATCACCTGCAGATGTTGAATTCAGAAGATCTACCAGGGAAAATAAAAGCAAACCACCCACCCCCCTGTCCTACAAAGCAAGTACCGACAGACTGTCTGAGCCATCGACATGGGAAGACATCTTACAAACGTCAGAAGGGGAACACAACAAATGGACAAAGGCAGCTACAGAAGACATGGTAGCAGATGCCCTGACAAAACCTTTAGCAGGAGAGCGCAACCGAAAGCTACTACGTAAAATGGGTTTCGTAGGTTAAATTCTGTCTGTTGAGAAGGGGTGTTGGCATGTGCAACATCCATAAGTTAATGCCTGCTGAATTAAGAACAGTAATTAACTATAGAGCCACCAGATGGAGGTGCTAAGTTTATGTGTACATGGAAGGGAGATGGGGTTTTACAGTTGAATTCCTTTGTGTAACCACTCCTTCCCTTCTTCTCTCTCATTGTCTCAGTCTCCATTTTGTCTTACTACTAGTTAGATGCAACTAAGGATCTGTGCCTGGAAAGCTTAAGTAAAGTTCTGTTGTTAAACCTTCAGCTGCATTTGTCCTTACTGACTGCAAATCAGTTATTACTCTGCAACAGGATCAACATTTCCTCAGTTCAGTATGTCTAAGGTCCTTTTCACACGAGACGCCCCCACCTATCTCCATGCAGTTTCGCTGTGTGGCGATGGGTGGAGGTGCCCCTGAGAATGCTGCAGGGGATGGGTGGGCTGTGTGCATGCTCCTGCACTACACCCATTACCCACCCACAGAGCAATGGGCTCCAATGCCTGATGCTCCATGGGTGGAGGTAGGTGTGCGCCCATGGGAATGGGCACACACCCACCTCCACCCACCATGACCTCACACCCATCCCCCTACCCACCTCAGTCCATTTGAAAAGGGCCTAATTGTGTAGATGTTGGGATAACCCCTGAAGTTTGGCCCCATAGTCATCCCTCAAGGGGGTCAGGCACAGGAAGGGAGGAAATTAGCCATCCACTCCAAGACTTTCAATAACCTCTGATGGCATCCTAATTTCTCTAAATGGACTTGCTGAAAGAAACCCAGGGTCTAAAGAGAGACTTTCTAGTAACAAGAAACTACCATTGTCCAAACTTGTGTGAAACCTCAGTCTAAATATAAAAAATAAAATAGCAGAAGGAATAGTCCTTTCATTCACACAGTAAGAGTCCAGTGTTTGCTCATACCAACTGCTTAGCAAGCGAACAGCAACAGTAGTACTGTATGTAGCTTGTCTAAATGTTTCCTTCTTTACCGTCTAAAATTCACCTCCTTCTCAACTTGATGCAAATTAGATGGTCTCCAAGAAATAAAAGGTTGCTAAAATGGGTTTCATAGCCAATAATACAGAACACCACAAAATGATTCAGATGATTGAACCAGAACGATAAATCCAGAGTCAAAGCACGCATGCATCCAGTGGGACAATGACAGAGCATGGCCAGAAATAATGCGAGAAAATGTCTTAAAGTTTTCAGTCTAATAAAGAGAACTAAGAAAGAAACATCTCATTGAAGTGGAGCAGGAGACTCCAATTCAAAAAGATGTGATGCTCTTACTAAAAGCATTGGTTAGAGGATGCCTGGAGTGCAGCGCTGTGTACAGTTCCTGTCATTTTGTGATATTATTGCTATCAAAGGCTGACAGAGGGTGCACACAAGATAATACAATGGTGGAGGGTCTAAGAAACAAATTAGGAGGCTTTCACATCATTTAAAAGAAGCTTAGAATACACAGGTGTTAACAAGGAGGAAAGTGAACAATTTGATTGGTTTATACCAGAAGAAAAGTTAGACAAACAGGGATCATAATCTAATTATTAAGAAATTAATAGTAAGCAGGGAGATGAGGCAGAACCTTTTCACAAACAAAGGCAACAAGAAGAGGTCACAGCTAAATAGATTTAAGCTGCTACTCTAAGCAATTTTGGAACATACAGAAATGGGGCAATATAGTGAGAAAGCATGAAAGCAGGCTTGAGATCAATCAAAAAGGCAGGTTGTTGGTCCAAATTTGTTCCTCATGCATTTTTTATGCTCACGTATACTATAAATGCTCAAGGATCTGAGCCACCATATCCCACACCATAAACAATTCAAACTAACATTGTTAGATTTCCAGATATTTTTCAGACAATTTCATTTACGAATGCGGATCTATGTCTAATTCAGAGTTTGTAAGCTTTACATTATAAATAATGAATTCCAAGGGCAGTGGAATTTTTCTATTTGGAGGTGGGAGGATGTCACCTCTCTCTATTTCTTACTGTGCACACCTAGATAAATGAAATTTATGAAAAATATAGGGACATAAGGATTTTGATTGAACTGCCTGTCAGCTGAGACCAATAGTCCAATTCTTACATACCTCTCTAACATGAGCTATGATATTAGCCTCTGGAGCTCTCTTACATGAATATGAGATGGGATAAGAACTACATTCTTCACATGGCTGCTGACTGAAAATCGAATCCTTCTGATATAATCACTAGCATGATTTTATGACCTTTATGGCCGTGTGTATTGTGCATCCAAGTGAGCAGAATAAATTATGCAAAATAACCAAAATGAACAAAATTTCGAATCCAAGTTAATTTCTCAGCGTGTCATTACATCAACTTTGGACATTTCTCTTTTTAAAACACACACACACACACACACACACACACACACACACACACACACATAATGCCACAAATGTCTCAGCAGGGGACCGTTCTGTGGAGTAGGAGGTCATGAGCTTTGTCCTCTTTAGCAGCTATGGTAGGGGGCCTTTGTGACCCCAGGATATAAGGCTGCGTTCCCACCTGCGGCAGCAGTGGCAGAAGCGGGAGGGATGAGGGAAGACGCGGCAGTGCAGAGGAGCCAGCCGACAGGAAAAGAGCTGGTGCAAATGGGGATCTGCCTCGGCTTCTCTCATGCATGTCAGGGCATAAAATCCTGCCCTGACATGCATGAGAGAAGCCGCTGCAGATTCCCGTTAATGGCTTATAGGCAGTTCATGGCTTATAGGCGGAGTCCATCTGCCGCTGAGGGGGATCTGCTGCCGCCGTTGCTGCTCTTGCTGCTGCTGCCACCGCTCCACTGCTCCGGAGGATCCCTGGGACCTGTGGGGGAGGGGAAAAGAACAGTGAGTGCCGGGGGGTGAGGGAGATCAAAGAAGTCAGCCACGAGGGCCAACTTGTCCCCTCCCCCACCCGGAAGTGGCTGGGGGGCTATCAAGCCCAGCTGCCAGCGGCTCTTTTCTCCAAGAACTTACCTGGCATGGAGTCCATCTGTCACTTAGGGGGGGTCTGCTGCCACCGTTGCCGCTGTTGCCACTGCTGCCACCACTCCACACCTCCGGAGGATCCCTGGGACCTGTGGGGGAGGGGAAAAGAACAGTGAGTGCCGGGGGGGTGAGGGGGCTCAAAGAAGC
>QEPC01012550.1:1246594-1272765 GCA_003113815.1 Sphenodon punctatus
AAACATGACATTTGGACAGAATGTACCCAAGGGATATTCCCTGCCAAATATCAAAAAGATTGACTAAAGGACCCCAACTTTATAAGCATCCTGGTTTTAGCATTCATTTCCAGCTGTAACTTCTTTGCTTCCCATCCAATTTAGATTAAATTTGGACAGTTTGTACCCCTCACCAAGGAGAGCATCCATGCTAAATTCATAAAGATTAGATAAAAGGTCCTGATTTTATTTTAACAGATGTTGTGCAAATACTAATCCTGAAAATTTTGGGACTAGTATCTGCCCCTGTTTGGGTGGGTACAGTCAATGCGGGTTGCTTGTCCACCTGCTCCTGGCTTCAAACAACTGTTCTCCCGTGCATCTGGAAAGACACAGTCATCCCATCCATGTGGAGGAACCAATCCAGCAGGCCATAATAGGGGCTTGATTGCCTTGTGAGGCCGGATGTGCAATTGTCATTGAAGACCTCTTTGTGTCTGTGCCGCAGGTCCTTTGCCCGCTGCCAGGATTGGTTACAGCAATGTATCCCATCTGCTCAGAGATACCCTGGAATATCACCACATTCCTATGGGTTTTCTCTATCAGATCTTGGCCCCTTTCATCCCTCCAAAGGGCTATGAGTGCCTGGTCTCCTCCCTAAGATTAGAGAAGGCCCTTCTGCTGGCCAATTAGGGGGCCTGTCCTTCTGCACACAAATGGGTCCCGTGATGTTGCTGCAGTGCTTGAGCTGCTGGTACTTGCCTGTGGAGNTTTTCTCTATCAGATCTTGGCCCCTTTCATCCCTCCAAAGGGCTATGAGTGCCTGGTCTCCTCCCTAAGATTAGAGAAGGCCCTTCTGCTGGCCAATTAGGGGGCCTGTCCTTCTGCACACAAATGGGTCCCGTGATGTTGCTGCAGTGCTTGAGCTGCTGGTACTTGCCTGTGGAGGCTGTACAGGTGTGCTACCCATTAATGACCTCGCCTTGGCTGCTGGACCTGCTCCCTCACCTTCCAGGGCTATGACCCTACCTAGCTGGACTGGCTCCTGTCATCCATTGCCTGAAGACACTGCTGCTGCTCCTCCATCCCCCAGAGCAAATGCAAGCATTGGCTTCCGTTCTCCCCGTAGGGTTCCCATGTGAGGCCAATGCATGTTTGGATTTCACGCACATTCCTTTAAGGGCTGGGTCAGGGAGTCAAGATAGCTGTGCTCACTCAGGGAGTCACTCTGACCATTTGGTCCACTGCCATCTATGATCTGGGTGGAGCCATGTTTGACCAGGGCTCGCTGGCTCATTTAGATGAACCGGTGTTCCATGGTTGCCTGTTGCCCCTGTTTACCCAGCTCGCTCTGCGTGCCATGCTCTGAGATATTCCAGAGTGCTGTGAGCACAGCTGACCCAGAGCAGGTGCTGCCTGCTACACTTTGCACATCTGGCAGGTGGTTTTAAATGGACAGATCAACCAAGGAGTAAAGAGGGCAGATGCAGGCAAAAGCAGAGCTGCTGTCCATCTGTTTACACCCAATGTGCTTGTACAGGGCATGGCACAATGGGTGTTTTTAGACACACATTTCTCCTGGATGTTTGCTGTAACATCCAGAACTTTCTGTGTGTCTAAATCACTCATCCAGATCTTAAACATCCGGATCTTTGAACTTCTGCGTGAAACGTCTCCCAAAACTTTTGTGTGTAAAAAGTTCTCCTGGTAAACTGCGTTGCTCCAGGCAGCTGTGGTCACTTGGTTTCCATGGCAGCATGTCACCTTTACAGCTGCGGCTACTTTAGGCTGCCTCAGGGCAGTGTTTGTGTGAAGAATGCATCCAGGAACTGCCTCAGGGCAGCGTGTGCGTATGAAAATTTAATCCAGAACTTACTTGTGGACTTGTAAACCCAGAAGATTGAAACATCTGGAACTTTAATGTGTGTCTAAAAATGCCCAAATGAGACTCCATTTACCACTGCCAGTCTCAGGCATTAGTGCTGTGCAAATAATAAACAATAGTGAAGGCCACCCTGAGTGGATGATCAAATAAGGGCATTTGTGAGAAAAGTCCATTCTCCTGTAAATGAGGTGTACCCAACATGACAAAACGATAGTGGGGGTTGGGGGAGCATGGGCCCTAGTTAATCTTTCAGTCCTTTGCCTGTGAATGACTGAATGGAGTCAATTAAAATGTCTCTCAGGTGCATAAAAAGCTATGTTCTGAAACAGCTGTCAACTTTCTTTTCAGAAAGTCAGGAGATAAAAGGGGTGTCTGAAGGTTTTTCTGTGTAGGAAATCTCAGTTATTCAAACAGTACCTATTCTTTTTTTATATAAAAACACTCCTAATGAGAATTGTCTGAGGCAAGAGCTCTATTTTTATTTGGGAAATCCACAAGGGAAACAGGGGGTTAACTGCTAGGTGTTTAGTTTTTTCCCCCCTTACTTGGGTAATTTTTTTTCTTGAAGAATTTACAAGAACTTGAGATTGAAGTATCGCCCCTCCCCCCTTTCTGAAGCTCATTCACTCCAATTTCCTTTTGAAGACTTTGTGCGCTGGCCATTCCTTGGAAACAGAGGCACAACTCCGCAGGAGCTATCGTTATCCACTAGTACTAAAAACAACTAAGATGTGTTTATAACTGAATACATCAACTTGGTGACATACTAGCAGAAGGTGGGGACGGGGAACAGCATACCCTACCATGTTATGATGTTGGGTACAATCCTCACCCATTAAAGTCAATGGAAGTTTTTGCCATTGATTTTAATGACTTCAGGACTGTAGCCCAAGACAAGCAAGACACGGAACAGCAGGTGAACAGAGACCGATGAGTAGATGCAATTATTCCTAGAAGGGATTTTCTGTCCTAGGAAAAGAAAGATTAGAATACCATGTCACAGTCTATATGCCAAATGGCAAAAGCACAGGAAGAACAAATGTAGACTGTCTAGCTGGAAGTATGGTACATGAGATTTCTTTTTTTCAGTTACTTTATTAACATCAGTATTACAATGGTGTTCCACATATTCATTTGTATTTGTCTAAGAGCACATAGCTGTGACATTTTTTAGTTTTCTAAAGAGACAGTGCTGAGGCAGGGGAGATGCTTACCCGGTGTCTGATGGCTGTGGGGGACTGGATGAGGGCGGGTCATCTGAAGCTGAATCCCTGTAAGATGGAGGCGACGCTGGTGGGAGAGGATGAGGGGGTGGTAGCACCTGTCATTAATGGGGTCCGCCCCTCATTGGTCCCTCAAGTTCGGAGTCTGTGGGTGCTCCTGGACTCACGGCTCCGCCTGGATGCCCAGGTGGCTGCTGTGGTGAAGGGAGCATTCCTCCAGTTACATCTAGTGCGATGACTTCAGTCGTATGTCTCAGACTATGACCTTGCCACCATCATCCATGCTTTCATCACTTCAGGATTAGACTACTGCAACGCACTTTACGTGAGGCTACCCTTGGTGATGGTCCGGAAGCTGCAGCTGGTGCAGAATGTGGCAGCCCACCTCCTTTTGGGGACAGGTCACCGCGAGCACATTATACCTGTTCTCTGGTCGCTGCACTGGCTCCCAGTCCCTATAGTCTTCTGGGTCCAATTCAACATGTTGGTTTTGACCTATAAAGCCCTATACAGCATGGGCCCCGCATACCTGAGGGATCACCTCACACCCCGGGTCCTGGATCGACCCCTGCAGTCAGCCAGAAGTGTCCTCCTTGAGACCCCCGTGAGTGGCTCGGGTGTCAATCATGAGGAGGACATTCTTGGTGGCTGTACCATGGCTGTGGTACTCCCTCCCAACAAAGGTCTGCCTGGCCCCAAGCCTTCCCTCTTTCCACAGACAGTGTAAGGCCTGGTTGTTTCTTTGGTAAGGGAGATGGGTGAGGGAGGGGGTGGGGGGAGTTTATACTCCACTGTGAGTTATGTATTTTTTTTAATATTATTTTTTATATTGATGGTGTATGGATTTTATTGTTGGGTGATTTTATTGTGTTGTAAGTTGTCCCGAGCTACAGTAGTAGGAGGGGGTGGCCTATAAATGTGATAAATAAATAAATAAATAAATTAAATTAAATGTATTAATTAATGGTTGCAACACACCCATCTTGTGGGGGGTGTACTTTATTCTGAAAAACAACAAGAAAAGTAGAGCTCACCCTTGGATGAGTGCAGAGCTACCAAAATGTTCAAAGGAACAGCACATTACACTAGCAAAGTCTGAGCACCTTAAGAGGCAATAGCCATGAGGGTCAGAGTTAAGGGTATAATGTTTCCTGCCAAACCATTTTGTTTTAGTGTTTACAAACCAAACCTCACCTTGAAAGGCAGTTTTCATATTCTCTACATGGAGCAGGCACACGGCTGAGATCACATAGTGGGATGTCATATGTGCACAAGAATGGGAGGCAACACCCACAGAACCTACCTGTATCCAAGTTCTTCCAAGCAGGACTACAATGCAGGCCTATAGGCAGGGAGTGTTCTTGCACTGCCAGCAGCAGCTTCAGATTACTGTGGGCCAGAGATCAGTGTAGCTGACCCAAATCAGGCAGCAGCTGCCCCTATAGCACATGCCATATGGGGAATGTGGTAGCCAAAACTTGGTGTAATTGCTCCAGTATAGCTCCCCATGTTTGGCATGTAGCCAGACCCATGTTTGTCTGTTCACAAATGAGGGTCTAAGGAGGAGAACTGTGAAGATGATGTGGGGCAGCTCTAGACAGAACAGAAATGGGTGTCTGGGTATGTGGTGACACCATTGTTTAGCCATACATATCTCCCTGTGTTTGCTGCACTGCATTGCTTACACCATTACATGTATCGGTGCTTATTTAAACACTGGACATCAGCAGTGATGTGCAGCCCGCCACAGCTTCCCTGGATGATATTCCATCATGCACTGCTCCCTCACCTCAGTAAAAAGCATGATATCCCATGATGCACTGCTCCTTCCCTTCGTTATACAGTGCTGTCACTTTTGAATCCCAAGGTTCTTCAAGATGGCTTCATACATTCTCACAAAAGGATTTCCTGGTTCCACATGCAGCAAATGAACACATTGACAGGGGCCAGGGTGAAATTATGGGGAGTAGGAAGTTGTAAATGAATGCACACGGGCACATAACCATGTAGAATGAGGCTGTGTTTGAGGGGCCAGCCCTCCCTGCTGGGACTGTGGATGGGGGAGGGGAAACGAGCACAGCCTGCGTGTCCCCGCTGGGAAAGTGGATGCGAGGAGGAGGCAGGGAGGAAGCGGAAGCGGCTTCAGTTTTGTGGAACTGTGGTTTGAGTGGGGATGGGAACTGAGCACAGCCCAGCAGTCCTCACTGGGACTGTGAATGTGAGGGGGAGGAGGCGGGGAGGAGGCTGAGGTGGCTTCAGTTTTTCAGGAAGTTGCAAGACAAACCAAAGTCGCTCTGTGTTGAACTCTATGAACCACCCCAAAAATCACCCCAACAGCACACTTCCAGCACACCGCAACAGCACCCCCCCAACAGCATATTGATGACATCTCACCCCATACTCCCTAATAACCTCCCCCAAAGGCAGCATGTACACATTGAACAAGAGAGGGGATAAGATAGAACCCTGTGGAACCCCGCATTAGAGGCCCTAGGGGAAAGATGAAAACTCCCCCAGCATCACATGCTGGGTTCTTCCAGCCAGGAAAGAGTGGAACCATTCAAGAACTGTCCCGCTAATCCCTGCCTGTTCCTGCAGCCGACTCACCAACAACTCATGATCAATGGTGTCAAATGCAGCCGAGAGATCTAACAGAATCAACAGGGTCGAACGACCCCGGTCCAACTCACGGGAGAGGTCATTGGCCAAGGCCATAAGTGCAGTCTCCGTGCCATAACCCGGACAAAAGCCTGACTGCGAGGGATCAAGAAGGTTGACCCGGTCCAAATGCTCCTGAAGCTGCTGAGCCACCACCCGTTCAATAACCTTCCCTAAAAAGGGAAGGTCAGAGACCGGCCGATAGCTGGCAAGGATGCCAGCATCCAAAGATTGCTTCTTGAGGAGGGGCCACACCACCGTCTCCTTGAGGCAGCCCCGCACACTGCCCTCCCTAAGGGAGGCATTGATTATCCCAGCCAGCAATGGCCCCAATGTCTCCCAACTAGCCTTAACCAGCCAGGACAGGCATGGATCTAATTCATAGTGGGTAGCTCGAATAGTCCCAAGAGCATCTCCCAAATCCAAAGGCAAGACAACCTGAAACTCATCCCACCAAACAGGGCAAGACGGGGCTTCTACTATCTCTGACCCATTCTCTGCTAAAAAAAGTTGCATCAAAATTGTGGTGAATGTGAGCGATTTTATCATCCCAAAAGTCCACAAACAAATCACAGCGAGCATTTGATGGTTCTATATCCAGGCAGAGGGAGGCCGGGCTGACCAGTCCCCTCACCATCCAGAACAGCTCAGCCGGGCGGGACTTAGCGGATGCAATGAGGGCAGCAAAGAAGGCCTTCTTTGTTGTCCACACCGCAATGGCATAGGTATGTAACCAGACTCTATGCCGCAATCGGTCAACTTCAGTATGCGAATGACACCACCATCGCTCTAACCACCACCCTTCCTGCTTCATCTGCCGCAGCTCCCCTGTATACCATGGGGAGCCGCGTTGTAGGCAATTCGGGAGCGGACGTCTGGGAGCCACACGATCAATGGCCTCCATCAACATGGAATTCCACATGGACACGAGGCTATCAAGTAAGAGGCCATTGAGGTCAGAGGAAACATCCCCTAGAGCTATCTGGAACCTTTCTGGTTCCATAAGCCTTTGGGGGTGAACCAACCTAACTGGTTCCGCATCCTCCTGGGAGCTGACATGATACCCGCCCGGAGGAGATAATGATCCGTCCACGACAAGGCCACTGTTGACAACTCCCCCACTAATGGATTCCCTACCTCAAGCCCTGTGCAAAATATCACGTAATATTACTCACAACTGGTCTCAATAATTCAAAGGGGTGTATCCGCACCAGTCACCATTCTACTGGGTGAAAACTCTAAATATCCTGGCCTGTATATACAAAAAAACAAATTCATGATAGGAACAATACATTCCCTCAGTTATTATTTATACAAGGACTCCCTAAGATTCCAAGACCCTTACCAAAATAATCTCTGAGGAGCCTAGGGCATCCAAACGGATCTTCAAGAGACCCAACGTTTCATTCACAGTTCGGCCATTTTTATACAAGCCTTAGTGTGGGGGGGATTGGTGTGCACTGGTGACTGGTGGGGATACACCCTTTTGAATTATTGAGATCAGTTTGAGTAATATTATGATATATACACCCACTTTCTTATTTGTTAGAATGACTTTATATCAAATATTTTGGAGATGTATATATGATCATGTGTAAATTTTGTGTATGGCTTTTAGAGACAAGTTTAGGATGAAGATTCCTAGATTGGAGCATCCTTTTCATACCATATGGGAACATGGTCTTGTAAAAAGACTATGGAACAAGCACAATACCCGGGAACTCATAGACTGACTTGTTGGATTATTGTGGGATCAGACTGATTTCTTGGATTATTGTGGGATCAGACTACTGTTGGATCTTTTATGATTAGTGTGATCAGATCATTGCTGGATTTTTTATGATTATGGCTTCTCTGAACGTATCCTGTTTAAACTCCTGATATTCACGTTCAAAACACTCCATAACCAAGCTCCCCCTTACCTCTGGGACCTAATCTCCCTACGCACTCCTGCACGCACTCTCCACTCTTCCTCTGTACCCTCCCTCACTCTCCCTCGTTTCTCCTGCTCACCTAACCGCCTTCGACCCTTCTCCCTTGCTGCTCTCCATGCCTAGAACTCCCTCCCTACCCATGCCTAGAACTCCCTCCCTACCCACATCTGCCTTGCCCCCTCCCTCCGCTCCTTCAAATCCCTCCTCAAGACCCACTATTTCCTCGCCGCCTTTCCCAATGACTGCTAGTCGTTCCCCATATACTTACTGTCTGCCCTCCTCTGCAGACTGCTGCAACCAACCTGATTGTAACCAAGCCAAGCACACGCACCTGAGACTTCGCATCCGCCTGAATGTTTGTTTGTCTTCTCCCTTGTCTCTCCCACTGTCCCCTCTCCCTCTCTCCCCCTCCTTGTCTTTTAGATTGTAAGCCACAGGCAGGGACCGCGTCTATTTCTATGTTCTGTACAGCGCCAGGCACATGGCTGGCAGTATATAAATGTTTATAATAATAATAATTAATTGTTCACCAGAGTAATGGCAAACACACTAACACATACTTTGATGTAACGAGAGAGACAGAATAAACCCACTTCTGCCACCTGCAACTTTTCTGGGCAGCAAAGGAGGGTTTGTTGAGTGGCTATTGGGGTGCAGAAAAAAATTGCCATGTTTACACGCAACACTAAAGCATGTGTTTCTGGTCTCCATTCTGTCTAAAGTGACCTGTGGTGTGTGAAAGAGCTGTAAATATGAGCCTAGCACACAGTAGTAGTAGAAAGGTGCTTGTAAGTGCAAACGAATAGAAATGTTGCCAATTGCAGGTGAAATGTTGCACCTGAGGTTTTTAATACCATTTTCTATTGAACTGTCATCTTGTCTGAATGCTGCTGAAATCATACACTATAAAGCATGATACTTGTTGGGGCAAAAGGTTTGCACTAGACAGATGAAGCATTTGAAGTGGTCATGCCCTTTTAAAGCTTCATTTCAGACTAAAGTATGAGGTGGACTAAAGAAGCAGTGGGCATTCAGCTGCCTGCAAAGCCAGAGGTGCTGCTACATTTATTTTTACAGGAGTGTGGTTAGATGCCCTATCTACATAGACAGGTCATCACAACAGCTGGGATGCATATACAAGTGATCATTTTGAGACATTCCCTTTGTTATTCCTAGAGTGCAGGAATATTATAGCAAAGACTGCTATAATAGCAGCAAACTATGCAACAGCAAACTATGGAATTTACTAGCACTTATATTCAATTCCAATTTATTTTATTATGGCACTAGCCTCCGCCGTAGCCAACAGAAAACAAAACAAACAAAGAAGACCAAATGATGACATATAACATAACACAACACAAAACACATAACACATAGCATAGCATAACATCTAAATATAGACGTAAAATAAAATAAAATAAAATAAAATAAAACAATCTGCTGGATCCATAAAATATAATTCAATTCGTCACCCAATATTCAGGTCCCCAACTAACAAGGGTACACCTCAAAACTGTGTGTAACAGATAAGCAGGTTGGACTGGGTCATCACAGACTATAGCATCACTTCTTTACGTATCTTTGCTGCCAACCAGCAAACAAAGCAACTGCATTCATTACTGGGTGAAAACAGACATGATGCTAACCACTCTTGGTGGTCATTTATGCATGTTTCAGGGTTGCATAGGGCACCAATACAGCCCTGCAACATGCATAAATAACCGCTAAGGGTGGTTAGCGTCATGTCTGTTTTCACCCACTGATTCATCCTGCATATTTAACAGGTAAGACACCTTGTTCAAGGGAGACAAAAAATGCTTGCTTGCTATTAGCGGCTCCAACCATATTTGGCGTATTGCATCGTAAAAGGTACAGTTGAATAGAACATGTTGAAGATCCTCGATCTCGAGTCAAGGCAACACCCGACTAGCACTTATATACGTGCATGGCCTGGATTAAATAATTATAGCTTCTTCTTTGCTCATACCACAGTTGCTAGATGAGGAATTATTGTTACTTATTTTGGCTTATGAAGTACGCTAATGAAGCATCTCTAAGAGCACATATAAATTGGAAAGCATATTAGTTACACAACAGGATTATCAATTAACAACTTGACTCAATGTCAGTTAGAAGAAGCAATAACACTCCTCTCAAAAGAAAACTTGTCTTTTTCAAACACTGTGTGCACTGAGTGGAGCATCCATTCACGTCCCGTGAGAAGGGGGGTGAATTTAAACTGGGCAGGATGGGTGTGCACCCCTACACACCACCCACTCCTGCCTCTGCATGGAGCATCTCATATTTTTCCCCAATGCTCCCACACCACCTTCAGACGGGCGCTGAGGTGGGTGGGGGATGGATGGACCTGCGTGGGCACATCCTGTTAAAAAAAACAAAAACAGCCTCCCTCTTGATTCAGGTTTGGAATTTGGATTTGGAATAAGATTTCTCTGCCATTAGTACTCTTTCCTTCAGCTCCTGCCTTTACGTGTGGCAAACTGCCTGAACCCTAAGATCCCCATTTAAATATGTACTGCCTCTACATGTCTTACGTGGGGGAACAAATTGCCACTCGGTGCATAGCACATGTTAGCAATGTGACCTTCAACAGCAGAGCCATCAGCGGACAAGCTTTCTATAGAGTAAGGGATGGTAAAAGACAAAGGCTCTGCTATGGTGGGGCAAAGAGCTATCACATAGCAAGGTGAACTGAGCAGTGACTTGCCACCTGCACAAAATTTGGGCGTACTCCGTGGAGTAAATTGTAAAGGATAGAAAAAGATAATTGCAATTCTGCTGCAGGCCACTGATAAAACTTTCCCCTCTTGGAGCTATCTATGAATCCCTATTGGATCTGTTATTATCAGTCTGAAACAAATTCCCTTCTTAGCTACAATGGAGGAAAGCCATTAAAAGAACCCAAGGAGTGAATCTGGTTGTGCACATAGCATCTTTCCACTAGCTTGAGTCTTTTCCCCCCTTTTCCCTATTGTTTGGATTTCTCTGTGTGTGTTTTTTTCAATACTCCTGCCTCTCTCACAGCTTGTATTTGCAGATCTGCTTTAACTGGAGCTTCAGTTTTGTTCTCATTCATGTAGACTTGTCTGTGCTCTGGAGACAATTGCTCTTAGAATCGTGACAAAGAGTTTAGTCCTTGGGGCCTTTTATTCAGATACTTGTATTTCTTCCTCTGCCACTCTGCCACATTTCCCTTTTGTTATGCTATTTTAAGTATTTTATACTGTCTGGCATATAATTTGTATTTATGACACAAATCAATGAAAGCTCCTGTCAAACGACTGTGCTGTCCATCCCATCTGGATATTTGATATAGTGATTGTAATACAATAGCCTTTGCCATAAAAGGTTGGATTGAATAATATAACGCAATGATCTCCAAAGGCAGGAAGGGATAAGCATGAAGTGTTTGTAATTTTAGATCCGTAGGCTTCCCAGCCTATGGAAATATCACCGTTAACGAGCACTCTCATTAATATGCTTAAACCACTTTAGGCGAGTCATCACCACTCATCCGCATTCTGATGTGCACATCCCCATGGCGAAGAGGAAAAGGCCCACCTGAAAGATGCATCTGTGAGGACACACAGGGCACTAAGTAGAAAGTGAGTAATGGGATCACTCCCCCTTCCACTTCCCTTGGTTTTTGTCACAACAAACATCCTGTGTTTGAGCTGCAGTTTGTAAAGCTCCTTTGACGTCTTGGATGTGACTACTTGCTGCGACTGTCACAGCTGCACCAAAGACCAAAATTAACACCCTCAAGGTCAGACAGCTGCGAGGCAGTGTCATGCTTTCCTATTACCACTTACCTGCTCAGTAGCCCTCCAAAATCTATATTCTCCATATAGCACTGGATGGAGGCAAGTCATTTTAATTTCTCTTTCCATCTAGCATTTTTAATGCTCCTTGCTACATTAGATTGATTCCTAAAAACTGCCTTGATAGGGAAAGGATTTTCAGTCACTCCGGACATGCTCTGAACTAGGTCCCTAGGCTGAACAGCTGCAGAACTTAATCTAGCTTCTCAGTAATGAATTCATTCAGCTCATTCACATACAAGTCATGCAGAAGTACCACAACTTTCAAGTAAGACCAAAACCAATCTTTTTAAATGGAGTGAATATACAGTAGGTTTAGACCCTAGAGGCTTGCATAGCATTTAGAGAGCATTTGCTGTGTTACTGAGGGACACTAAACTATATAGACTGGAGTGCACACGCTGCATTTTTAGACATTGGGCTTTGTGCTGCCATTTTACTTGGTGCTGACAAATGGGTGTCAGCCACTGCTGAACCCTTAACGCCATCTGGGAAGTAAGCACATGCAATAGGCTGCCTCAAAGCAGCACCTCTAGATCTGTCCCTAAGGGAGAATGAGGAGCAGTTATCAGCATTCTGTTTTCAGACTCTAAGGGTGTTAAACAAGATGGCAACCTGCTGGAGTCTAGGTTCGGTCTGGGCAGCCTCCACTCACATATTTAGCTGAGTGTGACAAACCTAATACATAGGCAGGCACTCTTCCCCACAACTCTCCACCCCACCCCCACTCCTTTCCAGTATCTAGCCCCCTGTCATGACTCTCAGCCATGGTGAACCATGGAAACAAGAAGCTGCCCCAGCTGTTTGTTTCCTCTGGGATCTCTCTCTGGGAGGTATCCCAGCCCCTGCTATCTCCGCCCACCCACAGAGGTTCATACCTCGGTTTATATGTGCCAGCACTTGATGGCTGGAAATAACCTTTTGCCATGCACAGGATGCTGGTTTTATTGAACAAATCACATACTTTATTTAGTGCCTATAGTGAAAATGGAAAGTGAAAAAATTTATTTATTTATTTATTATTATTATTATTAACAAACATTTATATAGCGCCAGCAGTGTACCTGGCACTTTACAAAGTAATAAAATAGACACGGTCCCTGCCCCTAGGGCTTACAATCTTAAACAAATTTAATACCCCGCCCCTTCCGCACAGCAGCTCAGGGCAGCTTACAATCACAATAAAAACTTTTAAAAACAAGTACGAAACTGAAAGTGAAAACAATTTGTATTTGCATGAGCAACCAGTCTCAACCTTTTTTTTTGCATCCATGGCTCACAGCAATGTACTGGCAGGTAGCAGCACATAGTTTTATTGGAGACACCAGCCGTAGGGTTGGAAATCCTGCCCAGTTCACATAAAACTCAGTCAAGCATGCACCTCTTGTACCCCCTCTCTAGCATCTTCTGCAGTACTATACCATTGGGGTGGAAAACATCCCCACTCTCCAGGGCACTCTGCATTTCTCCACTTCTCCAAACCTCATATAGGGCAAGAAGCTCTCCATCAGTCAGCTCATAGTCCCTGTAGACAGCCAGTGCAGAGCACTGAGCACTGGTGTAATGTGTTTGCAACGACCCATCCCGATCAGGAGACGGGCCACCGCATTCTGCCCCAGTTGCAGTGTCCGAACCGCCACCAAGGGTATCCCAACATAGAGCGCATTGCAATAGTCCAGTCTTGAGGAAATGAAAGCATGGATGATGGTGGCGAGGTCGGAGTCAGAGGCATACAGACAAAGCCGTCACACCAGATGTAATTGGTGAAAGGCGCTCCTCACCACAGCTGCCACCTGGACATCCAGGCAGAGCTGTGAGTCAAGGAGTACCCCCAGCCTATGAACCTGAGGAACCAAAGAAGGGCAGACTTAATGCCTTTTTTGCTGCCCGCACAGCCACAGTATAGGTTCTTAAACTGACTCTATGCCTCAACCAGTCGACTTCAGTGCAAGTATGGTACCACCATCACTCCAACTGCCACCCTTCACACTTAATCCATCGCAGGTCCTCCATAAACCAGGGGACCTACATTGTCTGCGCTCAGGGAGCGGATGCCTAGGAGCTATTCAGTCGATGGCCTCCATCAGGAAGGTGTCCCAAAGAGCTACGAGGTGATCGAGCAAGCGGTAGTTGAGATTGGAGGGTAACTCACCAAGAGCATTCCCAAACCTTTCTGGTTCAATAAGTCTCCGGGGATGAACCAACCAACCTGGTTCTGCACCTGTCTAGGGGCAGAGATGCACCAGGAGGCCGGCCTGAAGAAGGTAATGATCCATCCATGACAAGGGCACAGCTGACACCTCCCCAACCAATGGGTTCCCTGCCTCAAGACCAGTGCAAAATATCAAGGCCTCAAGGCCAGTGAAAAATTAGTGACTTTTAATTATTTAGAAAGTCCATTTATTTCTTCATCTGCCTGACCCTTTTGGGGGCAGCTGGATGCAATCTTTTTTTTTGGGGGGGGGACATTTTCCTCCTCCCCCTCCTCCTACAGATCTGGTTGTGGAGGTTGTGGGGGACTGTTTGCTAGAGGCATGCTGCTCACCTTGCAGCAGGACTGGAAGAGAGGAATGCATGCCTAGCCCACATGAATTCAGTGGCATTAGCACAGGGCAGAAAGGGCTTGGGTGCTTTGGCTGGGGGGTTGATTGCTGGGCAAACCAGACCATGTGGGATCCACATACGGGGTCGTGAACTGCTGATGCGGGTTGGCATGAGGTGTCTGTCCCTGAACAATAATGCTTGCGGTCATGACAGCTACATGCTCGAGCAGGGAGGTCTGGATATGGAGAGACTGTGACAGATTGTTTTGAATCTGTACCAACAGATCTGACATATCCTTTCTCAAGCACACTGTCCAATCACTCAAACTTCTACCAGATGCAGGCCCAGTGCCTGTCCTCCCACCAGTGATCTAGGTGGGCCTCAGTTACAAAACCTTCATGTTCTGCTGCAGAAGTTGCCTATGCTTCCTGATCATGCCTTGAATTGCATCCCAGATCTCATCCACCCACCACGTGGCCTTCCCAAGCAGCTGCCTCACCAAATCCTCCCTGTACTTCTGGATATGAACCAGCAGGTCCTGGTTGCTCTGAGCAACTTGTTTCTAGGGGTTCTGTCAATGCCCATTGTGGTGGCAGACCTGTAGCAATGCAACAAGGAAAGCCATTAGTTCAGATCACTCCACAAAACTTCCCACCCAATGAACGACATATAGAAACCAAGCACTTACCAATTCACATATCCTCTCGCTGTGTCTTGGGGACTTACATGTTGCTCCCCCATGCTCTCATGGCAACCTGGCAACACAGTAAAGAAAGAAAAAACATAATTAGATAGCACTAAATGGAAGCCTCTGTTATGCAGCTGTGTAAAAAACAACCTCCCCTCCTTCCCCAGGTGCATTCACTTACCATTCTCCTCCACCACCTCAATAAAGGTGGCTTCCAGGTCCTCTGTACCCTCCACTAGTACCTCCAGTAGCTGCTCAAATAAGATCTAGCTATCCAGTTTGAGACAGTAGAGTCACAGTGTCCATGTCCACACCAATAAGTGCTGGCTACGGGGCAGGGATGGGCATGGAGGGATCACCACTGGCAATCACGGGTGCTTTGGTGGGAGTCAGAGTGCTTGCAGCAGGAGCAGTTGGAGTGGGAGCAGGCAGTGGGGGAGCCATATCCATCCACTCCTAGCCCCTGGTGAAGGCACAGCTGTAGAGGCAGGATACCACTATGGCTCCATTGACACAAAGGAACCGGTCCAGCAATTTGTAGTACAGCGATCTTTGCCTCCTGCAGCTGGAGGTGAAGTTGTTGTCCCAGATCTCCTTGTAGCCCCTCCACAGGTCCGTGGCTCACTGCCTGCACTGATTCATGTCCCGTGTGTATCCCTGCTGCACCATTTGGAGGGAGATCTCCTGGAACACTGCCTCATTCCTAGAGCGTTTTACCAGTGCATATAGAACCATCTGCTCCCCCCCATAGAGTGATGAAGGCATTGGTCTTTTTCTCACTCCAGGGAATGCATTTCTGACAGCTGGGATCAGTAGGCAGAGAATGGCTGAGAAGCCACAGTTGCGGTAGTGGTGCTGGTGGTTGCCTGGCTGTCAGGGTTAGCCATGGCCAAGGCAATGGAAACCAATGGAAGTCGCTTCTCAGACTGTAGTGGCTCAGGAAGAGCACCCATCGAGAACATGCTGCAAACCAGGTTGAACTGGGGCAATGCATATTTAAATTTGGTGCACGTTGAACTTTTAAGGTGGACATTAAGTGCATGCCAATGAGGACATGGACACATGGGCACACATTCGCTCACAGTTTCCCACACAGCAAGCACCGTATGCTCTGGGATCTCACTGTGAGTCAGGGACTGTGTGTCCAGTGCATAGTGGCCATGTGCCCAGTGGGGGCAAACACCTAATAAATGGGCAGGTAGAAACCCACCTGGTGTGGACTATCATCTCATTTGTTAACACCCTAAGTATATTGTAGCCCTGATGAACCTGGTACACAGTCTGGTTGCGGAAACAGCAATGTCAATATATCCCTAATTATGCTAACGTAACTGCACCCCTAACACTTCTCTTATAAAAAGCAAGAACCTTTGAGATTCTAAAGAAAGCCTTCTCACAAGCGCCCATTTTGCACCACCCTGACTTTGACACACCCTTTGTAGTAGAAACGGATGCCTCGAATGTGGCCATCGGTGCTGTCTTGTTACTAGAATCAGCAGACTCTCATGTTCTTTTCCCCTGCACCTTTTACTCCCAACAGTTAACACAGGCCAAGAGAAATTACACTATACTAGATCAGG
The DNA here is from genome assembly GCA_003113815.1 of Sphenodon punctatus. Classification (NCBI taxonomy): domain Eukaryota; kingdom Metazoa; phylum Chordata; class Lepidosauria; order Sphenodontia; family Sphenodontidae; genus Sphenodon; species Sphenodon punctatus. The sequence goes on from QEPC01012550.1 coordinate 1,262,931, forward strand.
AACTACTAGCCATAAGAGCTGCCTTTGAGTCCTGGAGGCACTATTTAGAAGGAGCAGTACACCCTGTTGTAGTGGTCACTGACCACAAAAATGTGACCTTTTTGCAACTACCCAGATTGTTAATTCCTGTTGGGCACTTTTTTTTTTCTTGCTTCCAGTTCCACATCCAGTATCGGCCTGGTCATCAGAATGTCACAGAGGATCTCAATTCTATGAGGGGGTTGTATCACACCCAGAAACTGGAGACCCCCTCCTTGACCCTAGGGTATTTGCAGCCTCCATACCAGCGGTACCCCTTCTGCAACAGGAGTCACAGGAGGTCCACCAAATGCGGAATAATCCTGAGTACCAAGAAAACCAAGAACTTTATTACTACCAAAGAAAACTCATTGTGCCAGTGGGGGTCCGGAGAGAGGCCCTTTGGACACATCAGGAATCGCTGTTAGCAGGACATCCCGGGCAATGGCGCACCCTTGCCCTGTTAAAAAGACATTTTTGAAGGTGTAGCATGAAAAAGGATGTACATGCATATGTACAAGGATGCACAATCTGCGCCAGTACAAAAGTACCCCGATGACGTCCCGCCAGCTTGCTCCAACTAACGCCTCTCCTTCAAGGCCCCTGGCAAAAAGTTGGGCTAGACTTCATTGTAGATCTCCCAATGTCACAAGGACAGAATAATGTTTTGATAATTGTGCACCATTTCACAAAGATGGCACATTTCGTTGCAACACCAGGACTCCCCACCACACAACAGACAGCGCTTTTGGTGTTACAGCATGTTGTTAGATTGCACGGCATTCCTATATAAATAGTAATGGATCGAGGCTCGTAATTTATTGCCCATTTTTGGAAGGCACTCTTTACCACCTTGAAGGTACGTCTGACTCCCACAATGGCCTACCACCCCCAAGCTAATGGGCAAGTGGAGCACGTAAACCAAACGCTGGAACAATACCTTTGGTGCTACATAGACTACCTCCAAGACAACTGGACACAGCTCCTTCCACTCACAGAATTGGCCTATAACAACGCGACCAATGCCTCCTTAGGCTCATCACCATTCTTTGTTAACTAAGGGCTCCACCTCCGACTGTGTCTTATGGAACTCACTGCTGTATCGGTGCCAGCTGCCAGAGCCTTGGTACAACAAATACAGGAGGCCCATGCACGTGCCCGGACAACGCTTGTTCGTACTCAACACTGCTACAAGCACTACATGGATTGTACTCAACGGCAATCTCCCTCCTTTTGTCCTGGGGATTTGGTATGGGTCGATTGCCAACATTACCCCTCGTTTCGTCCATCCGCTAAGTTAAACCACTGATACATTGGACCTTTTCCCGTTATATGCCAGTTAAATGAGGTAACATACAAGTTACAACTCCCCACACACATGCAAATTCACCCTACTTTTCATGTCTCCCTTTTGAAAGGCTTATAAACCTTTATATCCTACAGCCTTGTCAAACCCTGATTTGGTACCCTTCATCACTGCTGAACCTGAATATGAAGTCTGAACCATCCTGGACTCTCACCAGTGCAACGGATGGCTATTATACCTCATAGATTGGAAAAGCTATGACGTCTCTGAGCGTTCCTGGGAACCGACCTCCACAGTTCATGCTCCTTGCTTGGTCCATAAGTTTCATCTGCTTCACCCCGACAAACAAAAACCTACCCCTTGTCCTTGGCCATGGGGAGGGGGTACTGTCAGACATCAGAGGCACCCTTACCAAGGATTGAAGGACCAATGCTGGGGGCTTCATCCCTGGAGAACACAGCTAGCTGGGAACCCCATGGCACAGAGAGAGGCAGGAGGTAGGGAGCAGAATGATTGGGCCCTCTTGGACACCGGGCCTCTAGATCAGTCCAATCTGGCAGTAGAGGCAAAGGAGGGGGCAGGGAGCAACATGGAACAGGGCGGGCGCATGCGCAGTAGCGCCAAGACGCTCGGAGCGCTTGCGACAGTGGGTGCTACAGCAGGGGCAGGGCTAGCAGCATAAAAGCTGCAAGCTGACTCCCCCAGCACCAGTAATCAAGGTTGCTTGTGAGACTGGCCCCCTTTTCCATCCGTTGGAGCATTGTGGCAGATGGTGGAGCATAGCAGTTGCATGTGGAGAGTAGCGTGAGTGGGGAAGATTGTGGAACGAGTGGCAGGTGAGTGGGTGCGAGAGAGTGGGTGCGAGGGAGGGGTGCGAGTGACATGGGGAGTGGGTGAGCGAGTGTGTGCGGCAGTATCTGGTTCTTCCTTTGTTTTTCCCCTAGAATTCTGTTATTCCACCCCACCCTGGGATCCTTGTCTGAGGTGTCCTCCCTGTACCTTTCCCCACCTAGACAGTAGGTTGTGGTGTGACAGCACTGGGTGTAGCACAATGATTACTGGGCCCTATGATAATCTAGGCTCGATCCTGTTCCAGGTCAAGGCCAATCATGATCCTGATGGCAATTAAGGACAACACGTGTGCATGGGTGGTAGCTTTCTCCCCGCACCCCGGTTTCCCTTTCCCAGTACCTAACAATGTCAGACCAGCACCAAGTAGTGGGAGGGACTCCACCATCTCATGTTAAGCCTAGTAGAAAAAACACCCGAGACTGGAAAGGTCCGTTCACAGCTCAGAAAATGGAGGCCGGGGAGGTCTTTTTGCCCATGGTGCAATAGCAGGTAGAAGACAGCAGTGAAATATGAGAGCACAAATGACAGCAAGAGATTTTGATAAGCACCTGACTTAAAAATAGGAGTACAAGATAAGTAGTAAGATTATAATTAAATAATATATTTAAAACTACTCAGACTGCAATACTTTGCATTACATGGCTTAATACTTGCAAGCAACAAAGAATGCTAAAACAGAAGGCTTCATCTTGAGGAAACCATAACACATTAAGTATTTCTGATACCATGGTAAGAATGTCTTGGGGTGCAGGTGTCCTTTTCAACCCCCACAGCCCACAGGCCAGGCAATAGTGCAATATGGTAGCGATATTGTAGACTAATTAGAATGATTCACTGCCTTCTTACTATGGCCCTGATCCAGCAAAGCACTTAAACATTCCCTTTGACTTCCTCAGAGACACTCGCATGCTTAAGCACACACTTAATGTGCTTTGCTTGATCGGACACTTGACAATTTCAGGGTAACTTCCACTGCTTAAAATAATCTAAAATTCCAGCCGTCAGTAAGGACAAGTCTTTTATATGCCACAAATAAAGGAAGAAGAGTGCCTCAAAGTGTGAGAGAAAAACTGGCAAGGCAATGCAAAAGAGAAATCTTTGTCAGAATTCAAGCAGCAAAGATCAAATGGGGACTGCATGGTCTGAGCTGAGCATGAAAGTGGGAATCAAGAATTGCTGGATTTCAGTTCCAGCTGCATCACCGAATCATTCTGTGGCCCTTGGCAATTTCCTTAGCCTCTGTGCCTCAGTTTTCCCTTCTGTAAATTAAGATAATCCTGTTGTCTCTGCCTACCTCAAAGTAATGTTGCGAGGGCTGAAGTTTGTTTTGTTTCCCAATGCTGAGTGCTACAAACTGGATCTATTATTATCCATGCTAAAGTTTTCCTGGTTTTCGACTGTGACTCCCCTTCATGAGATCATATCTGCTTAATCACAGAATCACAGAACTGAAAGGAACTCCAAGGATTATGTAGTCCAGCCCCCTGCATAAGCAATGTCCACAGTACCTACCTACACCATTCCTGAAACATCTGAACACCCACCAATTTATGGACACAATAGGAAGAGGCACTTGGTTTGTTCCCAGAAGTCCAGCTTCTGCTGTATTGCACTCCTCTCCAAAAGGAATCAAATCAGGCTGCTGGCAACAAGTGGAAAAGAGGAGGTCCAACTCTAAGGCTTTGTCTCCACTACCTATCTAAAATCCCCCACCACTACTGATATGTACATCAGGTCGCCTCAGGTGGTGGCAACAGAGGCAGGATGCTTGTCACTGATGTTTTAAGCACCATATTGTGCAGACCTTTTCTGAGCAGCGCTAGATAACAGAGTGCTCAAAACACCAGCAGTTCCCTGGAGACATTTTCACTTCCACTATTACCATGCTTGATGGAGCTTCTCCAATTGTAAAAATGGTGGGGAGGTTTTAGAGGAACAACATTATTGTAGGCAAAGCCTATCATCTGATCTACACATCAGGTCCCTTCCTCTACTGCTGGGGAAGTACTATTGCTTCCATTTCTTATGACATAAGAGTATACTAAGCTCAGCTTGCATGCCAGTCAGGGGGAGATCTTGGCTTGTTTTCAACACTCCACCCACTACTAAGCCATGACAGGCCAAGAGGGGCCTATTTCTCTCTGGCAAATATAAACAAGGTTGAATGGTTTTAAAGTAACAATTCAAGCCCATGTTCAGGACTAAACTGATTTCAGCTAACAGGGTTTAATCCTCACTGGAGTACTTAGTTGTTTTTCTGAATACTCTGTACATAGAACCAAAAAGGTGTGTTTTTTGTTTTTGCCTCCACATTGTAAAGGACAATTCTAAGTAGCTTCAGGGTGCAGCCCTTTTGGTGTCAAATACATGCAGGCATTGTGATGAGACAGCTGAATGCTCCCAATTGGAGCAGGAAGGAAACTGCTAGTCTCAGGAGGTCAATAGCCAGCATAAAAGCCTGAGCCAGACCTCAACAGATTTAGAACTACTAGAGCATACCTTCCAACATTTTGAGCAGCCAAGGAGGGACAAGCCCCACCTCCTTGGTCAATAAGTTCTGTCCCGCAACAAGTAAGCTCTGCCACCTAACACGCTTACATACGAATGCGTGCACTCACCTCCCAACATTCTGGGAGAGAAGCTCTCTCGTCTGCTTAGCATTCCACCTAGTTTCTAGTCATTCCATCAGCTCCAAGTTGTTCTCTTAAGTGCTTTTCCTGAGAGGTAACCAGGAGAGAGGTCCCTGGGACTTAATAAATACCAATCCTGTCTCTTTCCCCTGAACAGGGCTGGCCTTAGCCTAAGCAGGGCCCAGGGTGGGGAAGAAATGTGGGGCCTCCTATCTTCCACCGGCGGCTTTGCCACCACCAGCTGGCAGACCTAGGTGTGCTCCCTGGCTCAGGGGGTGCTAACCGGCCCGGGGGTGGTGCACTACCTCGGCCTGGGCTCAGGGAGGGGTGATGGGGCACTCCCCTCCACCCATCCCCAAGCCTGAGTGGCCATTCGGATTCTGAATCTGATCACTTACCTGATCTGCTGCTGCTGCCGCCATCATCACTGCCGCCACCTCTGCCACTTCTGGCCTGGGCCCTGCACCAGGCTCGGAGCTTCAGGTGGGGTGGGCACCACGGCAACAGATTCAATCTGCCACCGCGCTACCTGATGCCACCGGAAGTTCCGCTGCCCCCCCCCCCACTACCTGTCACAGACAGTCTCGACCAGTGGAAATGAGGGAGAGAGAGGCAGAGGCCCTGCCTCTCCCTCATTTCCCTGGCCAAAGTAGCCAGGCAGAGGAGGGGGCCAGTGGCATGAGGGAGAGGTGGGGCCTCTGCCTGTTTCTCCCTCACTTCCGCCAGAAGTGAGGGAAGAAACAGAGGCCCCACTTCTCCCTCACTCCATGGGTGCCCCCTTCACCTGTCAGTGTCTCTCGGCCAGGGGAAATTTCATTTTCATTTCACCTTTTATTTGTATCCCGTGCTCTCTCGCCTACGACGACTCGAGACGGCTAACAAAAAAGGTAGAAACATACAAAGAACCATGCAATTATAATTCAGTACAAAACAACATAACCTAAATAACCCCTCAATTATTGCAATATAACATATACCATAATCTCTTATCATTAACCATACCCTCTCCTTCCCTCACATAGTTCAATATAACACAATAAATCAGTATTATTACAATACATCACAGTTATCCATATCATCCCATCCATATGGTCCATCCCTGCTGCCACCGGGGAAGGAGCCCATTAACTCCCCCTACCCTCCTGCTCTCCCCAGGAGGGGGAACCTATCATCCACAAGCTTTACAATAATACAGCAACAATCTAAATATCAAATACACATTTCTTCTACAAAATCAACAAAACATAACCCTTCCGTCTCTAACCTAATTCCAAAATTACCCTCCCCCCCTATCCTGATCCCACCTCCCCCAACACCTTCCCCTACTGCCACCAGGAGAAGGTGCTGGGGCCTCTGCCTCTCTCTCCCTCATTTCCCCTGGCCAAGGCCCAAGAGTGTGACAAGCAGCGGGGGGGGGCACAGAGTGTGGGAGAGGTGGGACCTCTGCCTTACCCTCACTCCTGCTGCCCCCCTGCCTGACCTGCCTTTTTTTCTTTAAATCAAACCCAAATCCACCTGCAGCCCCCACCCCCCAAACGTGGGGCCCTTGGCAGCCGCCCCACGGTAAGGCCGGCCCTGTCCCTGAAAGAGGAACTTTTGACACTCAAAGAGGAACAGTGGGATTCAGAATCTCAGTGGGAGACTGCTCTCCATAAATAGAGACTTTTAAGGCAGTATTTATTGGGGAAAGCTTACTTCATGGGTGCCCAGGAGGATGGAAGCTTGCCTCACAGGCTCATTTGACTTACACAGGGCCTTCCCTAGTGCTGACTGGACAGGGTGTCTCAGGGCCTGATAGTTTAATGAAGGGGTTTGCCTAAATCCAGAGGATGGAGCCTATGGGAGTCTTGCCTTGCGTACAGGTAAGACCCTTGCCTAAGAGGGCTGGTGGATTGAAGGTGTGAATTGTGTTATCTAAATAACTGTGGTAACTGCACTATAAATAATAAGAATTTGCTGTGGGTAAAGGAAACCAGTGTGTAGGCAACTGACTTTGGCACCAATCCAGTGGGACCAACGCCTTGGCAGGCCACTCTTCTACATCAGCCAGTTTAGAGATCCTTGTAGTAAGGTCTGTTACCTGCAGTCAGGAAAACTGCAGATATTTAGTCTATTCAACCTTTGCCAGTTCTGCTCTTTTGTAAAACAAAACATTGCTAAACAAGGGCCTTTCAGGGATGTTTTCATTTGTTGCCAAACTGTTAGCATTTCATTTCACTCTTTTATAAAAGTGTCATTGTAATTCTGATGGGATTCAGCAGGCAATGTGTCTGTAGGACTTTTGTTTTGCTAAGGTTTGACTGTTGCCAGGATACTTGGGGTGAAGATGTCAAAAGCTGTAACACATTGAAAGGATGGACTAGAGTGACTATCCTGCCTCTTGCATACTAATAAATGTAGAGCCAGCTCATGCTCCCAGCTAAGTGAACTCAGATATACCAAAGGATAGATGAGATCAAGGCGAATCTCATAGGGTGTTAGCAAACAAGACAATAGCCCACATTAGTCCACACCAGGTGGGTGTCCTCCTGCCCGTTTATTAGGTGTCACTGTTCACCCTCACCAGACACAGGGCCACCATCCACTGGACTCACATCCCCCACTCACAGTGGGTGTCTTTAGACATAACGCTGTTCATTCAATGTTCTGTAACACAGTGTCCTACCATTACAGTGTTTAGACATAACATCAACACAGTGTTCACACCAAACACTGCTTAAACTGTCAAGACCTGGCAGTTGTTTACTTCAGTGTTTGGGGTGAACACCGTGTTGACGGTATGTCTAAACACCATAACGGTAGGACACTGTGTTACAGAACACTGAACAGCATTATGTCTAAAGACACCCAGTATGGTCTCAAAGAATGTGGAGCCTGCAGTGGGTGGGGGGTGGGGGGAAATATGGGATAATGGGTGCCCATATGTCCACGTCCCATCAATTAGGTTGTGGGCAGCATATCCAGGTCTTCCAGCACCATAGAGTCCCGGGTGGATATCATAAAGTGTCCAAGGAGTGACCGCTTCTTGCCCCTCTCTCCACTCTCCCTCTCACTCGTGCTGCCAGAAGGCTGCCCACAAGTGCATGAAAGACAGGCTGGGGCTGCCTGTTTATGAGGCTGGACAGGAGCATGCAAAACATGTGAGCAGGGGCTGCATGGTGGCAGTACAGACTGAACCGAGACTGCAGTGGGCTATCATCTTGTTAGTTAACACCTTAGCTCCATTCAGCTATGTGCTAAGGGGTAGGGGTATTTGCCCATGAATCCTTTTTAAACAGACAGAGGGTTGGAGTGACTTCTGTTCTTTTGATGGAGTCCCCACCCTTTGATATAGTTAACTGAATGCTACTAATTGACATATACTTCAGATTAAAGAGCAATTCTTCAAATTCAATTCTGCACAAACTGACAGATATTTTTAAACAGTCTTCCTGGAGACTCTAATAAATATTCTTGCTACTCCAATATCCTGGTTTTCAACATGATATTCATTCTTTCTACCTGGAACTAGTGAGGTTCTTTACAGGTGCTGGAGTCTACCCACATGGTAAGCACAGGGTACCAGGATCTATCAAATATCTGGCAAGATTGTGACTACAGATGGAATGACCCCAGTTGGTGTCTTGGCCCACCTTTTCAGAGCTTCTGCACTGTGGCCTGACTGCAGTGTTAGCAAACAGGGGTGTGAAGGAAGGCGTTCCAGAGTTGAGGGATAGTTATCATCTATAGTTGAGGGGTAGTTATAATTTAGGCTGCTAAGTAGTAGACTGAAGTCCAGAACCTCCAGGGTAGCATTCTTGGAAGTGTTCCCTGTTCCACGCACAGGACCCCAGAGGCAGGCAGAGCTCCAGAGACTCAATGCGTGGATGAGACATTGGTGCAAGGAGGAAGATTTTAGATTTATTAGGAACTGGGGAGCCGTCTATGGAAAGGAGAGCCTATACAAACAGGATGGGCTCCACCTTAACCAGAATGGAACCCGGATGGTGCTAAAAATTAAAAATGTAATAGAGCAGTCTTTAAACTAGAACCTGGGGGAAAGCCAACAGGCACTGCGGAGTGCAAGGTTCGGGCTGTGGCATCTCCAAAGGATGTTACTTTAGAGGAAGTAGAGTATCTTAGAACTAAGGATAAGATAAATGACAACGGATTTCAGGTGGAACGTGGGGGAGAACAGACAGGTAATGATTCCAGAGTGCCTGTTTCAGTTACCCATAATGTGCCCATTAAGCAGAGGAATAAAAAGTATACATTTAAGTGTCTATATGCTAATGCTAGAAGTCTAAAAAGTAAGATGGGAGAATTAGAGTTTATAGTGCTAAATGAAGATCTAGACATTATAGGCATCACAGGGACCTGGTGGGATGAGGATAACCAATGGGGCACTGTAATACCAGGGTACAGGATATATTGAAAGGACAGAGGAGATTGTGTTGGTGGTGGGGTGGCTCTGTATGTTAAGGACAGCATTGAGGCAAGTAGAATAAAACATTTACAGGATGCAAACTGTTCCCTCAAATCTCTATGGATTGAAATTCCAGGTATCAAGCAGAAGAGTATAGCAGTGGGGCTATACTATCGCCCCCCCTGACCAGAATAGAGAGACTGATTATGTAATGCTAACAGAGATTAAACAGGCTACTAAAACTGGGAACTTAATAATAATGAGTGACTTCAACTACCCCAGTATTGACTGGGGGAATGTCTCCTCGGGGCAGGATGTGGAGGCAAAATTTCTGGATGTCATAAATGACTGCTTTTTAAAGCAATTAGTTCCTGAACCAACGAGGGGAGGAGCTACTTTAGATCTAGTCCTAAGTGGCACATAGGAACTAGTGCAAGGCGTAACTGTGGCCGAGCCACTAGACAATAGTGATCATAATATAATCAAATTTGACATAGTTGCTGGAGGGAGAAAGTTAATTAAAAGTACAGCACTGGCTTTTAACTTTAAAAAGGGAGACTATGCCAAAATGAGGAAGCTAGTTAGAAAGAAACTAAAAGGCACAGTTGAAAGGACTACATGTTT
>QEPC01012550.1:1293556-1316525 GCA_003113815.1 Sphenodon punctatus
CTCTGCTGCCTGTTGGTTGGAGTCAGCTGGGGGCCCCGCACTTGGGGTCCACAGCTCCTGGCCACTGTCAGGCCAGGAGCTGGGGACCCTGAGTGTGGGGCCCCCCCTAGGAGTGGGGCTCTGGGCGGCCGCTCCGAGCCGCCCTGCAGTAGGGCCGGCCCTGCTTGGGAGAAGTACCCAACAGGTCATAATGGGCAATCCATTCTTTGTTGTTCCATCCCCCAACATTAAGAGTCTATGTCCCCCAAACTTACTTGGCTAATAGCCATTAACAGACCTATCTTCCCAAAACTTATCCAATCCTTTTTTAAAGCTAGCTACTAAGGGTGGGACTACCGGATCATCCGGTATCCGATACTGCCGGTATTTTGGTGTACCGGCAGTATCGGATTATTCCGATATTGGGGGGTCCGGTACCAGATCCTCCATGCCGAATTTTTTTACATTGCGGCCATTCAAATGATTGGCCACAATGTAAAAAAAAAACACAAAAAAACCCAAACACTTTCTCTCCCCGAGTCCAGGCTGCGTAGGTGGAAGGGGGAACACTCCCCACCCACCCTGCCCAGCCTGGATTATTTTTTATTTTTTTTAAATTCCCCTAAGTCCCTAGTGCGGGCTCCGGGTCGCCACCGGTGACCCAGAGCCAGCACCGGCAGCAGGTATCAGCCAGGTAATAGTACCGGTACTGTACTGATCCCTGGAAGTTCCCCGGAAGGCCTAGTAGCGTGCTGAAACCGGCAGCCACAGCCAGTGCTGAAGCCCCCGGACCGCCGCTGCCACCGCCCGGAGCTCAAGGTAGGCAATCCCTGGGTGGGGAGGTAGGGTGATCCCTGGGGTGAGGGGGGTGTTAAAGTAAACCACCCCCCACCCCAGGGATCAGTACAGTACCGGTACTTTACCTGCTGCTGGTGCGGGCTCTGGGTCGCCGCCAGCAGCCCGGAGCCCGCACTAGGGACTTAGGGGAAAAAAAATTTTTTTGTAATCCAGGCTGGGCAGGGTGGGTGGGGGGGTGTCCCCCCTTCCACCCGCACAGTCTGGGAGGGGGAGGGGTTTTTTTTTCCATTGATTTCAATGGGGACAGTTCCCCATTGAAATCAATGTAAAAGATCCGGTACTGGTAAACCAGTATTAATCTGGTAAGTCGGTTTTTTTAAATCCGGGAACCGGTAAAACCGGTACCCGGTATTTGCCCTGATGTCCCACCCCTACTACACTACCGGCCTTGACCACTTCCTCTGGCAGTAAATTTCACAAAGTGTGCTCTGAGTGAAAAAAATACTTTCTCTTATTAGTTTTTAATTTGTTACCAGTTAATTTCATGAAGCATCCACTTGTTCTAGTATTGTTAGAGAGGGTAAATAACCACTCCTTATTTACGTGTTCCTCACCACTTGTGATTTTATAAACTTCCATAATATCCCCTCTCAGTCTTCTCTTCTCCAAGCTGAAGAATCCCAACCTATCAAGACTCTCTTAATACGGGAGCCATTCCATACCATTGACCATTTTTGTTGCCCTTCTCTGTACCTTTTCTAGTTCTATGATGTCTTTTTTGAGATGGGGCAACCAGAACTGCACACAATACTCCAGGTGCGGTCGTACAATAGATCTTTAAAGAAGCATTATGATATTTTCAGTTTTATTCTCTATCCCTTTCGGAATGATTCCTAACATTCTGTTTGCTTTTTTGACCACAGCTCCAAACTGAGCTGAGGATTTCAATGTATTGTCCACATTGACACACCTAAATATTTTAGGTTATTTTTCCCTATATGCATCACTTTGCACTTGTCCATAATAAATTTTATCTGGCATTATTAGATGCCCACAACCCAGCCTTGCAAGATCCTCCTGTAATTCTTCACAGTTCACTTGAGTTTTAACTACTTTGAATAACTTTGTGTCAGCTGCGAATTTGATCATCTCACACTTTACTCCCTTCTCCGGATCATTAATGAATATATTAAACAACATCAGTCCAAGTACAGATTCCTCAGGCACTCCACTAGTTATTTCCCTCCACTGTGAAAACTGACCATTTAAGTCCTACTCTTGCTTCCTATCTTTTAGCCAGTTGCCAAGCCTTTTATCCCATTACTATTTAATTTCCTCAAGAGTCTCTCAGAAGGGACCTTATCAAATGACTTCTGAAAGTCCAGATACACTAGATTGACTGGATCACACTTATCCACATGTTTATTTACATCCCTCAAAAGATCCAACAGATTAGTGAGACATGACTTCCCTTTCCTAAATCCATGTTGACTCTTCCCCATTAAGGCATGTTTATCAATATGCTCAGTAATTCAGTTCTTAACGGTTGTTTCCTGAGTTTGCCTGGCACCAATGACAGCCTCACCGGTCTGTAGTTTCCAGGATCACCCCTGGAGTCATTTTTAAATATTGGTGTTATATTTGCTCCCCCCCCCCAGTTCTCTTGTACAGCAGAAGATTTTACAAATTACCAATTGTAGATCTGCAACTTGAGTTCCTTCAAAACTCTGTGATGAATACCATCTGGTCCTGGTGATTTGTTACTATTTAGTTTGTCAGTTTGCTCTATAACCTCCTCCAGAGTCACAGTTATTTGTGACACTTCTTCTAGTTCTTCACCTACAAAGACTCGGTTCAGTGTGGGTATCTCCCCAACATCCTCTGAGTGAAGAACGAAGTAAATAATTCTTTCATCTTCCCTGCAATGTCCCTATCCTCCTTGAGTGCCCCTTTCACCACCTGGTCATTTAATGGCCCAACTGACTCTCTAGCAGGCTTCTTGTTTCTGAAAAGTTTTTATAATAATTTTTTGCATCTTTAGCAAAACGCTTCTCAAATTCCCCCTTGGATTATCTTATTAATGTGTTACATCTAATTTGGCAGTGCTTATGCTCTTTGCACACCATTTTGGGAAAGGGCATGCATACTCAAAATGCCCCTGGTGGCCATTTTTGCATGTGCAGTGATTTTATTTTAAAAAATAAATAAATAAATAAATAAATAAAATCACTGTACATGTACAAAATGGCCATGGACCATTGTGCTCATGTGCACCCTTTTCCAAAATGGTTCTGGCACCATTTTGAAAAGGGCTGCACATCGCAGAATGGTCCAGCAGCCATTGGCATATGCACAGTCATTTAATGTTTTAAAATTGTTTTTAATAAAATTATTTTTTTTTTAAAAAGGTGAATGGTTTTGTTCACGAAACCCTTTGAAAATGAAGGGGGTTTTGAAAATGAAAATTAAAACAAATATGAAAACGAATGATGTGCCTGCTGCAGATCCCTAGTAAAAACCAGCATGGCTTTAGCGAAGCGAAGTCATGCCTCACTAACCTATTAGAATTTTATGAAATTGTTAATGAGCACGTGGATTGGGGTGATCCAGTTTATTTGGATTTTCCAAAGCTTTTGGCAAAGTCCATCACCAGAGACTCCTGGGCAACAACTAGTTATAAGGTAAAATGAAGAGTCATGTCATGGATTGGGAGCTGGTTAAAAGATAGGAAACAAATGGTTGGAATAAATTGTGATTTTTCAAGTTGGAGAGAGATAAACAGCGGGGTGCCTCAGGGGTCACACCAGTATTGTTTAACATATTCGTCAATGATCTGGGGAGAGGAATAAAGAGTGAGGTGGTTAAATTTGCAGACAACACCAAATTATTCAAGATAGTTAAGACCCCGGCAGACTGTGAGGAACTACAGAGTGATCGTCTTGCACAACTAGGTGAATGGGCAATACACTGACAAATGAAATTGAATGGCCACAATCCAATGACCTGTGGACTGCGCACACATGTGTACAGTTTCCTTAGAGCACAATGTGCCCGCAATGCAGCTCCACGCAGTTTGTACGTGTGCGCATGCAGTCCGCAGGGCATTGAATCATGTTCAATATTGGTACGTGCAAGGTGGTGCACATGGGGAAAAATAATCCTCATTTTACATACATGATGCTAGTTTCTGATCTGGGTATAACCATTTAGGAGAAGGATCTTGGAGTCATTGTGGATAGCAGTCAAAAGGCAAAGCGAATGCCAGGCATTATTGTGAAAGGAATAGAAAATAAAAGGGAAAATAGCATAATGCTGCTATATAAATCTTTGGTACAACCCCACCTTGAATATTGTGTGCAGTTCTGTCACCTCATCTCAGGAAAGATATAATAGGAGGATTTCAGATGACAGAGGGGATGGATCAGCTTCCCTATGAGTTGAGGCTCAACAGGTTAGGGTTGTTCAGCGTGGAGAAGAGGCAATTAAGGAGGGATATGATAGAAGTTTATAATTTATGTAAGTAGTTTATAAAATAATAAACAGTGTGGAAAAAGTAGGTAGGGAACTGTTTGCCCTTTCTCACAATAAGAACAAGTGTTCACTCTCTTAAGTTAAATGGCAGCCAATTTAAAACAACAAAAAGGAAGTACTTTTTCACTCAGCGGGCAATACAGTTGTGGAACTTGTTGCCAGAGTAGGCAGTGAAAGCCAACAGCATAACTAGCTTCAAACAGAAACTAGATATGTTCTTAAAGGATAGAGTCATAAATGCTCACTAACTGGGGCTTAAACTCCTGGCTACTCGTAGTTGGGAGTGGTTAATGGGAGATTTATTTATTGATTTATTTATTTATTTATTTTCAAGCATTTCTAACTCGCCCATCCTGCCATCCAGCTCTGGGCAACACACAATATCGAACAATTAATAACATTAAAAAAACCTTTTAAAATATACAACAAAGGAAGGTATAAAAAATCCCCAACCACCCACCACACTAATCCATTCCCACCACCCTACGCATTCTCCCCCCTAAAAGTCAGGCGAAACATCCACATCTTGCAACAGCATTGAAACAAGGGGAGATCCAGGGCCAAACAGGCCTCCACCAGCAGGGAGTTCCACAGCCGTGGGGCGGCCACTGAGAATGCCCTCTCCATCGTGGCCCCCCGGCAGACTTGGGGGACCTCCAGGAGAGCACCCCCGATGACCACAGGAGCCGATCTGAACCTGGGGGTGAGGCGGTCCAGCAAATAGGTTGGGCTGAGGCCTTTTAGGGCTTTATAGGTGAGCACCAACACCTTGAATCGAGCCTGGAAGACTACAGGCAGCCAGTGCAGAGACCAAAGAACCAGTGTAATATGTTCCCAGTGGCCCAATCCCACCAGGAGATGGCTCACCATGTTCTGCACCAGCTGCAGTCTCCATACCATTACCAAAGGTAGCCTCACGTAGAGCGCGTTACAGTCGTCAAGCCTAGAGGTGATGAAGGCTTGGATAACAGTGGCCAGGCCAGAGTCCAAAACATACGTCTGAAGCTGACGCACCAGATGTAATTGGCAGAAGGCACTCCTTGCCACAGCCTCCACCTGAGCATCCAATCGGAGTTGCGAGTCAAGGAGCACCCCCAGACTCCGTACCTGGGGAACCAGGGGAGGGCAGACCCCATCAATGATGAGGGCTATTAACCCCGCTGTCTTACCCACCAACATCACCTCTGTCTTTTCGGGATTCAGCTTCAGTCAGCTTGCCCTCATCCAGCCCCCCACAGCTTCAAGGCACCCGTTAAGTTCCAAGACTGCCGGGCCTGGGTCTGATGGAAAAGAGAGAGAGAGCTGGGTATCAGCATATTGATGACACTGCACGCCAAACCTCCTGAACACCTTGCCAAACAGCTGCATATACATGTTGAACAGGAGAGGGGACAAAACAGAACCCTGCGGGACTTCGCACAAGAGGTCTTGGTGTGATGAAAAATAATCACCGAGTACCACTCGCTGAGTTCTTCCAGCCAGTAAGGAGTGGAACCAGTCAAGAACTGTACTGCCCACCCCTGCACGGTCCCGCAGGCACGTCATCAACATCTCATGATCAACGATATCAAATGCCGCCAACAGATCTAATAGAATCAACAGGGTCTAATGGCCCTGGTCTAATTCTCGGTGAAGATCATCAACCAATATCACAAGCGCAGTCTCAGTGCCATATCCCAGGGGAAACCCTGACTGCGAGGGATCAGTAGTAGTAGTAATAGTATTTTATTCATGGCGTAACACTAGGTCATTGCCAAACACAATACAATAAAACACCCCACAAGGGGCCCTATACATATAAATATACATAATAAGAAAAATTACAATTAATTGCGAAACTATCAAATCCGCCCTGCACAGTAGAACTAAACCAAGTGCTAAACAGTAGCCAACACATTTCTAGTCTGAGTCAATGGTATGATAACTCTAAAGAGAGGATTGAAAACTGCCTATTGAGGTCTTACTATCCAGGAAATGTTGTCTGAGTTGCACTGCCTGGACAATATAAGAAGCCATATCCTTGATGACCTGGGGAGAGGTATTAGATAACAACAAGGATAAAAGTAGGTCAGCTGATACATCCGGATGCTCTTGAATAAATGGTGACAAATATTTCTCCCTTATTCCATCGTAAAGATGGCAGGAGAGAAAAAGATGAGCCACTGTCTCTACTGCGGAGCCATCAAATGGGCAAAGCCTATCTAGGAAGGGAATCCCTTGGATACGCCCTTCCAGAACCTTTGAGGGGAGAGAATTCACCCTAGCTCTAAAAATAAGCCTCTTGGCCCTAATAGTTATTGGGGAATCCAGATAATCAGGAATCTGACCCTGCTCAGGCATCCAAGCCAGATATGACCTCACATGAGAGGAGGCATTGACAGCACCTATCTCTATTTGTCAGTTAATATCACCAACTTGTATCTGGATCTCTTTCCAAATTGACCCTGAAGATTTGTGACTCAGGTACTCAATTGACAGCCCTATGGAACATAGATACGAGTTGATTCCTTGTGTCCAGGGGTTCACCCAAGAGTCCTTCAGCATTTATTTAACCAACTCTGAGGAGGTGAAGTAACGGGATTTCCACCAATACTTTAAGGCAGATTCCACCGCCGTTTGAGACCATCTTTTCTGGCCCAGTTCTAATCTAATCATGGCGTGGAGAGTGCCTGGTGGATTACCAAGTAAAGTGGACAAAAACGTGGCCTGAATTGCATCCAATCTGTGGGCTTCTGTAATAGCCCACAATTCTACCCCGTATAACAGTTGGCCCCCAATCCCAATCTTACTGTTAAAAACCTTAAGAGCAGAAGTGATTGAGTCTCTACCCTGCCGAGTGAAGAAAGAGTAGAGCATGAAGCGGGCCCTTTGCTGCCTCAATAGCCCCCAGGACATGCTCCCTCCACCTGCCCGACCTGTGAAACAATATTCCCAGGTAACGATAAGAGACCACTTGCTGTATTTCGCCTCGATCTTCCCCTCGATTTTCCAACTATACAGCTTCCTCCTATTAGTAAAGACCAGCACNAGCTTCAGTCAGCTTGCCCTCATCCAGCCCCCCACAGCTTCAAGGCACCCGTTAAGTTCCAAGACTGCCGGGCCTGGGTCTGATGGAAAAGAGAGAGAGAGCTGGGTATCAGCATATTGATGACACTGCACGCCAAACCTCCTGAACACCTTGCCAAACAGCTGCATATACATGTTGAACAGGAGAGGGGACAAAACAGAACCCTGCGGGACTTCGCACAAGAGGTCTTGGTGTGATGAAAAATAATCACCGAGTACCACTCGCTGAGTTCTTCCAGCCAGTAAGGAGTGGAACCAGTCAAGAACTGTACTGCCCACCCCTGCACGGTCCCGCAGGCACGTCACCAACATCTCATGATCAACGATATCAAATGCCGCCAACAGATCTAATAGAATCAACAGGGTCAAATGGCCCTGGTCTAATTCTCGGTGAAGATCATCAACCAATACCACAAGCGCAGTCTCAGTGCCATATCCCAGGGGAAACCCTGACTGCGAGGGATCAGTAGTAGTAGTAATAGTATTTTATTCATGGCGTAACACTAGGTCATTGCCAAACACAATACAATAAAACACCCCACAAGGGGCCCTATACATATAAATATACATAATAAGAAAAATTACAATTAATTGCGAAACTATCAAATCCGCCCTGCACAGTAGAACTAAACCAAGTGCTAAACAGTAGCCAACACATTTCTAGTCTGAGTCAATGGTATGATAACTCTAAAGAGAGGATTGAAAACTGCCTATTGAGGTCTTACTATCCAGGAAATGTTGTCTGAGTTGCACTGCCTGGACAATATAAGAAGCCATATCCTTGATGACCTGGGGAGAGGTATTAGATAACAACAAGGATAAAAGTAGGTCAGCTGATACATCCGGATGCTCTTGAATAAATGGTGACAAATATTTCTCCCTTATTCCATCGTAAAGATGGCAGGAGAGAAAAAGATGAGCCACTGTCTCTACTGCAGAGCCATCAAATGGGCAAAGCCTATCTAGGAAGGGAATCCCTTGGATATGCCCTTCCAGAACCTTTGAGGGGAGAGAATTCACCCAAGCTCTAAAAATAAGGATCTTGGCCCTAATAGTTATTGGGGAATCCAGATAATCAGGAATCTGACCCTGCTCAGGCATCCAAGCCAGATATGACCTCACATGAGAGGAGGCATTGACAGCACCTATCTCTATTTGTCAGTTAATATCACCAACCTGTATCTGGATCTCTTTCCAAATTGACCCTGAAGATTTGTGACTCAGGTACTCAATTGACAGCCCTATGGAACATAGATACGAGTTGATTCCTTGTGTCCAGGGGTTCACCCAAGAGTCCTTCAGCATTTATTTAACCAACTCTGAGGAGGTGAAGTAACGGGATTTCCACCAATACTTTAAGGCAGATTCCACCGCCGTTTGAGACCATCTTTTCTGGCCCAGTTCTAATCTAATCATGGCGTGGAGAGTGCCTGGTGGATTACCAAGTAAAGTGGACAAAAACGTGGCCTGAATTGCATCCAATCTGTGGGCTTCTGAAATAGCCCACAATTCTACCCCGTATAACAGTTGGCCCCCAATCCCAATCTTACTGTTAAAAACCTGAAGAGCAGAAGTGATTGAGTCTCTACCCTGCCGAGTGAAGAAAGAGTAGAGCATGAAGCGGGCCCTTTGCTGCCTCAATAGCCCCCAAGACATGCTCCCTCCACCTGCCCGACCTGTGAAACAATATTCCCAGGTAACGATAAGAGACCACTTGCTGTATTTCGCCTCGATCTTCCCCTCGATTTTCCAACTATACAGCTTCCTCCTATTAGTAAAGACCAGCACTTTGGATTTGGAATGATTAATCGATAGTTTATTCGCTTTGCAAAAATCAGCGAAAGCTACCATCTGCCTTTGCAGGTCTATTTGGATCTGAGACATGGGCACGACATCATCGGCGTACAAAAGGCACCCGACTGGCCTATCTGCGATCTTAGGTGGAAAAAATCTTATTTCAGACATTTCCAGAATAATGTCGTTTATAAAATAATTGAACAGGGCAGGGGCCAAAACACAACCCTGTCTGACACCCCGCTGGATGTCCACTGGTTTCATTATATGACCCTGAAAATCTACCCTCACCACCAAGGAGGAGCTGATATATAAAGCTTGTATTAGCCGCAAAAACCTACCATCCAGCGTAGACTTCCTTAGCTTCTCCCATAGGATGCTTCTGTCTATAGAGTCGAACGCAGCTCTCAGATCTAGAAAGGCCACAAAAAAGGAATGATTCCGTGCCCGATACTTACTAATCACATGGGTAAGTAAGCTACATTGCTCTATTGTGGAACGACCGACCTGAAAGCCTGCTTGCTCAGCATGAATGACATTTTCCTGGCTTGTCCACGATGTAAACCTGCCCAATAGAAGCTTGCCATAGATCTTCCCTACCACGCAAAGAAGACTGATTAGACGGTAATAGGCTGGATCTGACCATTGTCCTTTCTTGTAGATAGGAATTACTATAGCTCTAGACCATAAATTAGGGATTTTCCCTAAGTTGTTTATTGCCGTAAACAACTTAGCTAAAAGTGGAAGCCACCATGCCTTATGGACTTTTATGAATTCTATATGGACTTGGTTGGGACCAGGGGCTTTATGGTTATGGAATGAATCCAATACCGCTTCTATTTCCAACTCCAAAACAGGAGGCCATGGATGGAAATCTGATAGATCGCCACTAACTAAGGAGCAGTGGTCTTCCAATTGCCCTGCAAACAGAGCCCGAAAGTGTTCCGCCCAGGTAGAAGACGATATAGTGCTTTCTACCAATCTCCCTATCCTACATGTTACAGAGTTTGCGAGGGATCAAGAAAACCGACACGATCCAGATGCTCCTGAAACTACTGGGCCACCACCCGCTCAATAACTTTCCCTAAAAAGGGAAGGTTAGAGACCGGCCAATAACTGGCAAGGGAGTCAATGTCAAGCAATAGCTTCTTGATCAGGGGTCACACTACCACCTCTTTAAAGCAGCCAGGCACCCTGCCCTCCCTAAGGGAGGCATTGACCACCCCCGCCAGCAATGGCCCCATTTTCTTTCGGCAGGCCTTAACCAGCCAGGATGAGCAAGGGTCCAGTTCACAACAGGTGGCCCTAACAGCCCCAAGAACATCCTCCACATCGGCAGGGGTCATCAGCTGCAACTGACCCCACAAACAAGGAGAAGGCGGGGCCTCCATAAACTCCAATTGCCCTACTGCAGAAAATGCAGCTTCAAAACCATGGTGAATTCGAGCAATTTTATCCACAAAATAATCCACAAACAAGTCACAGCGGGCACTAGATTACTCCACTCCAAGCTGAAGGGAGACTGGACTGACCAGCCCCCGCACCACCCGGAACAGCTCCGCTGGGTGGGAGTTAGTGGATGCTATAAGGGCAGCAAAGAACTCTTTCTTTGCTGTTCTCATAGCAATGGCATAGGCTCATAAACTCTCTCTGTGCTGCAACCTGTCAGCTTCAGCACGTGAACGACACCACCATCACTCCAACCACCTTCCCTCCTGCTTCAGTACCCACAGCCCCTCCAAAAACCAGGGAAGCCTGTGGTGCTGCCACCTGGGAAGCAGACGCCTCAGAGCTATCTGATCAATGGCTCCATCAGCAAGACGTTCCACAGCTCGATGAGGCCATCGATGTGACAGCTGTCCAGATCAGAGGATATATTATTATTATTACATTGGACTTTTATACAGCCCCTCTCTCTGATCACGTCTCGGGGCGCTTTACAACAAAGCAACAATACAAAATATACAATATAACATCAATACTGAAAACATTATCAGTAGCCACATGAATAAAACACAATTTTCCACCCCTCAATACCCCCCATCACTACATAATATCAAAAAAGCCACAAAACTAGAACACAATTTCCCACCCCCAATACCACCCCACCATCCATACCCCTCTCACAGAGGTATTCCCCTTTGAGTTATTCCCCCCCTCTCTCACCAGGGTTGCAACAACTCCACCCTCCCAATTCCTGACACCACCACCACCACCTGCTCTCACCAGGGGCAGAGACCTAAATCTAAAAACAGAACCCACTCTCGCCTTTCAGAACCAAGGCTATTAATCAAACAATCATTCTACATACCACCCACCATACCCCTCCACTCCATGTCCATTCCTCCAAAAGAGCAGAGCTAGGCCTTCAACATCCCATAAGCTGCCAAATAAAATGGCACAGGTCCTTTTCCCTACCCCCCTAGAAGGAAAGACTGGGCAAGCCATCCCTACAGGTATTCAAGTCACAGCCAGGCACGTTTCCAGCAAATATTACTGCATAAGGCTTCTCACGGCTCCTCAAGGGCTCACATAAGGGCTGCACCATTTGGTTCACAGCCCTTAGGCACACAGCCTGCAGCAAAGCCACTGGGAGCTGGGCTTTAAAGGCCCCTGGAGAGTCCCTTCCAGCAGTGCAGGACTTGACTCCAAACCTCTCACAAGTGGAACAAGGGAGGGCGGTGATTGTCTGTACTTTGGCAGGGCGGGGCTCCCACACACGCCGCTGGGGCGAGCACATAGTGCTCCCAGCCCCCAAGAGTCCTCCCATCGCTGGCAGCCGCTATTCCCCAAAGCCTCCCGGAAACTCTCTGGTTCCATCTGTCTACGGGGGTGGACCATTCAAATAGGTTCCATGCCCCTCCGGGGGGAAACGTGTGCTAGGAGAGGGGTCTGCAGGAGGTAATGGTCCATCCATGACAAGGGCAAAGCTGATATCTTCCCCACCAATGGACCCCCCACCTCAAGGCCAGTACAAAACAGAAGGTCTAAGGTATGTCCCCCCTGGTATGTCGGGCCCCTGACCCTCTGGGACAGGCTGATGGTTGCAATGGTGGTCATGAACTCACAATCCGCACCACCAAGATCAGCGTCAGTGTGGATGTTGAAGTCCCCCAAGACTATTGTCTTCAGAGATTGCAACAACACTCCCGATACCAGATCCACTAGAGCATGCAGGGAGGCCGCTGTACAGGTGGGCGCATGGTATACAAGCAGCACTCCCAAACTGTCCCCTGCCACATCAAACACCAGATGGAGACCCTCAACCCCCATTACTGATTGCACCGGATACCTCCGAACAGCCCAACCCTCCCTAAAAATAATGACTACACCGCCCCCTCGTCCCTCTGACTGCAGTTGATGCTGCACGGAATACCCGGTCAGCCAAAATAGGCCCTGACCCCATGCACACAAGGTCGGTTGCATGGTCCAGGATCAATTCCTGGACAGTTGTTGCTTTATTTGCTACTGAACTCGCATTCACCAGCATCAACACATCGTCCTCTGATCCAGAACCACCTGCCCCATTGCTAGAGGGGTGGTGCGGAGAACAGATATTAAGCACCAGGTCCCACCGCCCAGCATGAGCATACCCCCCATATGAACCATACCTCCCACATCCCATCATGACCCCAATGGCTGTGTTCCCCCCACCTGGCCCCAATCCCGGCTCACCTCTGGCTGTCCCGCCCCAATCGAGGGGAGGATCCCCACACACCAACCCATTTCCAAATTGGACCCGCATCCCCTCCCTAATCCAAATCCCATCTATATCCCCTTACCTCCCCACTATAAAATAAAGAAAGAAACCCCCCACCAATCACCTCCCACACTTCCCCCCTTTAAACAAATATCCCCCAATACAAAGCCTCTGCACAATTCACTGCCAGCAGACAGAACCCCACACCCCAGTCCACCCAGACTCCCACCAAGGGCTACACCCAAAGGCCCTCTGAAGGCACACCACTGAAGAACCGGGCCGATGCCCCACCCCCAGAAGCCGCAGGGAAGATGGTGGTCCCGCCCCCTTTCCCCTCACCACCATGGGTCACACTTCCATGGCCTGTGTAGAGAAAGTAACATTTGCTTTTGTAACAGGGTGCAGTGTCACGGGGTGAGTCCCCACAGAATCTGACCCCCGAGTTCCCCTCAGTAGGGATGTGGGGTTTCAATATCACTCAGTCTCTTATGGTAATTAGCTTTACCACAGTTCAGGCCCAATACAGTAGTCTTTCTAGCACTGGGATTTCAGCTGCATTGGCATCCCAAGCCCTCACTGTAACCCCAACCATGCCAGGCATCCATCCGCTGGCTGGCTCACTCATAGTTCCAAGCTTGGCTTCTTTCAGCAGTCTCACCAGCAGCAAAGTCCAAGCAGTCTTCCCTTCTCCACTATAGCAGGGTTTCAGCACCATGGACAGCTGTCCTTCTAGAGGAGCCCATGCGATTTATTCCCCCTCCAGTAGTCAGGCTCGGACTGCGCTACTTCTGAGTTCAGCTTTCCTTTATGTAGCAGGAGTGGGTGTGAACAGCTTTCAAGCTGTCTGCCCTTAAAGGGCCAGTGTCCTGCCCCACACCCTTTTACTGCTCAGCCAGTTTCTCACTCATGCTGTCTATCTCTAACAGGGCTGGCATTACCACACCCCATGCCACATCAGTGTCGCCTGCCTGGCACCATGCTCTTAAGGAGGCAGGAGCCCTGCAAAGCTGTGCCCTGCTACAGTCGTGTTGGTCCCAAATATAGGCAAGAGAGACAAAATAGTAAAGTGATATCCTTTATTGGACCAACTACAGTTGGTGGAGATATGCAAGTTTTTGGACCTCATATGACCTGTACTTGTACTTTTCTCGAGCCACTGCACTTGTGCCCATAGCCAACAACCTTTTCTGTGGCTTGGACCAGGGTAGGTTGACTCTGTTGATCCTGTTAGATCTCTTAGCTGTATTTGATGCCACTGACCACAAGATGCTGGTGACTTGCTTGCAGGACTGAACCAGCATGGGCAGGACTGTTCTTGAATGGTCCCGTTCTTGAATGGCCGGAAGAACTCAACAACATGTGGTACTGGGTGATTGTTCATAATCTCCCAATGATCTCATGTGTGGAGTCCCGCAAGTTTCTATTCTGTCCCTATTCCTGTTCAACATGTACATACAGCCTTTAGGCGAGGTCATCAGAGGGTTTGGTGTGCAGTGTCATCAATGCGGTGTCATAAGTATGCTGATGACACCAAACTTTACCTCTCTTTTTCAGCTGGCTCAGGCCTGACAGTCTCAGTGCTTACCCAGTGTTTGATGGCTGTGGGGGGATTGGAAGAGGGAGAGTCATCTGAAGCTGAATCCCGACAAGACGGAGGTGATGCTGGTAGGAAGGGCTGAGGGAGTGGTGGCATCCATCATTTAAGGGGTCTGTCCTCCATTGGTCCCTCAAGTTCAGAGTCTGGGGGTGTTCCTCAACTCACAGCTCTGCCTGGATGCCCAGGTGGCAGCTGTGGCAACAGGAGCATTTTGTTAATTACATCTGGTATGACGGCTTCAGCTGTACATCTCATACTTCGACTACCCACCATGATCCATGCTTCCATCACCTCAAGACTAGACTACTGCAATGCGCTTTACGTGGGGCTACCCTTGGTGATGGTCCGAAGACTGCAACTGGTACAAAATGCAGTGGCCTAGCTCCTTACAGAGACGGGTTGCCACGAGCACATTACACCAGTACTCCGGTCTCTAAATTGGTTGCCTATAGTCTTCCAGGGCCAAATCAAAGTGTTGGTTTAGACCTATAAAGCCCTCTACAGCCTGGGCCCCGCTTATCTGTGAGATTGTCTCACCCCCCACCCCCCACCCCGGTTCCTGGATCGGTCCCTGCGGTCAACTGGCAGCACCCTTCTTAGGGTTCCCCAAGTACCTCGGGTGATGACGATGAGGCCATTCTCTGTGACCGCATCAAGGCTGTGGAACTCCCTCCCAACGGAGGTCCACTTGGTCCTAGACCTTCCCTCTTCCCATATTCAGTGTAAGACCTGACTGTTCCGCCAGGCTGTTGGCGAGGGACATGGGTGATGGGTGGAGGGTTGGGAAGGGGGAGGGAGGGATTTTATCTCTGCTATAGGGTATTTTATTGTATTTTTATGATGCTATTTGTATTTTTTATTTTAACGTTGTTTATATTTTTATGCTTTTAATATATTGTGAGCTGCCCCAGAGCTGCAGTAGCAGAGGACCTGGCCTATAAATCTAAGAAAATAAGAAAGTAAATAAATAAATACTGTATCTGGCCACAGTCAGAGACAGGATGCTGGGCTCGATGAACCATGGGTCTGACCCAATATGGCACTTCTTATGTTCACACCCTACCTACAAGGGAGTTAGACAGGTGGGAAACATACACAAAGCCTTCTAGAAAAAGTTAAACTTAAAAATTGCACCTTTGAAAACAGAGCAATGAATTTGCAGAAATTAGGCTAAGTTGGAAACAGTAACTATGGGGTTTTATGGATTGTCAAAAGGAACAAGACCCACAGTTCAGGACACTCCAGCAAAGACATCATCATATAAATCAGTCTGTTAAAGTTACTATGCAAGCAGCTCCATTTGAGTTTTCTATTAAAAATTAAGCAGAGATCTAGAGTGTTTAGTACTTTACCTTTTTCCTCTGAAATTCCAGACAAGAAGGGAATTTAATGTACCCCTGAAAGGGTGGTGCTAAAGATGGTGCTCCGAACTGAATTGTTGGTGAAACGAATAGTGTATATGAATAAACTAAGAGAGAAAAGGGATGGAGGGTGATGAGGGTGCAAGTGTTGGAGGTATTGACTGGGCTGGTGGGGAAAATCACACAGGACTCCAAGGAGCCACAGAGAGAGATGAAGGTTTATTAAAGGAATGGGGAAAGGTAGAGGATTTGTCCTCTGGTATATGCAGACTGGGATACCTTCCAGAGACCAGAGAGGATAGCCCACTATGATCTGAAAGACAAAAGGTTCAGGGGAATTCTTATAGGAAATAATCCCCAAGACAGGATGTCAGTCACAGTTTGGAATCAATACATTGTATACAGCCACTTGGTAATTACCAGCGTTCCTAGCTTTCTTTGGTAAAAAATTGGAAATCCCCTGGGGGGGGGGAAACAACCCCTAAATTCTCTGATTAAAAACACAAAAATCTGTGTTTTTCAGCTGTTAAAATTAGAAAGTGTTTATTGCAAATTATTCCATTTTTGTGACAATTTGATGACTGCTTGCCATAGCCACTCAAATAACAAAACAAAACGATATCCCACACCAGCCATCCCCAGCACAGAGCCCAAGTCTCTCTCCTTACAGGGATGTGTGTGCGCGGGGGGGGGGGGACGCTCCAATTCCCTCCTCCCTGCCAGCCCCAGCACAGACCCCGCACATACCGCTGCCTTGCCAAAAGCCAGATACAGCTGTGTTTGTCTTGCCCCAAATCTCTTATTTTGGATGCAGGCGCACACCAGAACCTCCACAGAGCTTCTGCCTCCTTTGAATTTTCATTGCCACCAGTGAGTATTTGCAGGCAGAAAGTTTCCAGAAAAACCTGGATTTCTGTGTTTTTTTCTGATAAAATGGGAAATCCGTGTTTTTTCTCGGGTTTTCTGTGCTAAACAGAAAACCAGGAACTCTGGTAATTACATCACATGTTCCAACATAATCAATTCCACATCTACACAACAAAAGGTTTCCTTCTTGTACATAACACTAGAACACATTCTCTAACCTGCGTATGGGAGAGCCTTGGAGGAAAGTGATAACATAAGTGGATGATTGACCATTTGGCTTCAGGTCTTACCTAGTTTGTTAGTTCATTTGGCCTTGTAGCTGTTTACAGTATGAGACTCTGTTTGTGATCTGTCTGCCTTGGCTATATGAGCAGTTTGGGCCCAATCCATTCTATCCCATACATCTAATCCTTTTGATTCCTACACAGAGATGGTTTCAAAAGATATTTACAAAAACCACACAAAGTCACCAAAGTAAAATCCCACTTTCAACCAACATCTGACTTTTAGCTGTATTTCTCCCTTAGTCTGCATCTGATTGATTGATTGATTGATTGATTTTCTAGTTTGTATTGCCAAAGCATTGATTTTGTTTCCCCACATGGGGCATAGAAATGTAGGTAACAGGCAGTAACTAAGCTCACCAGCCATGGATGAAAGTTCATTAATGGCTGGTGGGTGATTTGTTGACAATTCCTAGAGCACTTGAATCTTATGATAAATATATTCTGAGATTTAGTTATCCCAGCAGAGAGTATGGATCGTTTTTCTTTCATTAACAATGGAGCAGCAACACCAATTTTATATGCTCACTTCCAGGCCTAAAAGCTTGTCCCTTTAAAATTGCTAGTACTAAATCCTGACCAGCCCTTGATAAAGAAAGAATTATAGATCAGCAGCAACCCTGTTGACATCTGTGCCCAATGCATATTAAAAAGAAACATAAAAGTCAAATGAGGTCCTGTAGAACATATCAGCTTCTGCTCTAAGAGGCTGATGGAATAACAAATTAAACCACCTCGTGCAAAATTACTTAGCCCATTTTAACCATTCTCATCACAGACATTAATGAATATGTAACAACTAGTATGGGATAAGCTTTGGGACACTGGAATGTCAATTTATGGACATTGGGTGTAATCTTGGCTCCAATGGCAATGTGCCCATTGATTTCAGTGGAGTGAATATTGCACTCTAAGGTATAGTTGACATCTTAACAGTGATGGACAGCAGGTTTGTGTTTCAGCATCATTTACCATCCTAGTAATTCCTGCCTTGTAAAGTTGGATCAGATTTGAATGCACTATTTGGCTAGTAGCTCAACTTATGGTTGATAAGCCCTTACTTATACTACAATTACTAGCAATGGCTGCTATAGATTAAAAGGAGCAGAAATCCAACCTAAGTGTTAAGATTGTCTCTGAAAAGTATTTTTTCCCCTCAGTTCTAAATCAAGTGTAGTTGAAATTTCTGAAAGAGTCTGTTCTCACAAGATTTTGTTTAGGGTTATTGACTTCTTCCAGCTTGATTCCATGAGAAATAGCTCAAGGGATTTTAATTCCACTGAATACAAGGCTGAGCTGAATCCTTTCTCTGATCCAGCCTTAAACTTAAATAGTGTTATAACCTAAAGAGTCAGTGTAGCCTAGTGGTTAAATTATAGTACTTGAATCTGATATAACCAGGGTTCAAATCCTGTTTTAGCCATGAATTCACTAAGTGGCCTTGAGCAATAATAATGAGCTACCTCACAAGATTGTTGTGAGGATGAATTATCTTAGGGTTGAAAAGCACTTTGAACACTTTTCGCGCAATATACATGATACATGTATATTGTGTGTTATTTTATGTTATGTTTTTTATTTATGCACCTTGTAAGCTGCCCCGAGCTGCTCTGTAAACAGGAGGGGGTGGGGTAGAAAAATGATGAAATAAATAAATAAATAAATAAATAAAAAACAGTAATTGATAAATAATCTAGTTCTAGACACATACACCTTGCCTTCAAGCCATCTTAGTTCTAGTCCAGATGTGATATTCGTCATGACCTCTCTGTATATTTGCCCTAACCTTTTTACCATAATCTCATCTGGGCTGTTGTGAAAGTCTGTGCATGCACGAACAGAGGCTGGGTAGACTGCACAGCTGTATGCCAAAGAGTGCAGTATGCACATGTATGTACCTGTGATGGGGTCAGGACCAGTGCCCGTTGAAATTCAAGGAGAGATTTTTCACCAGTTTCAGTGAGAGATGGAAGGACTAAATGCTCCTTTGTGTCCGCACTACCCGTAAGAACAGTCTTGACACTCTTTTGGGTTAAAGAGGCATCAATTGCATCTTTATTACATTGTAACAAAATGTTAACAGCAAAACAACCATATAAGAACCTGTGTGTATGTAGCGGGAGGAAACCATGCTATACAATGCAGGAAAGTGAGCCGAGCTAGTTCTCTGCACATGATCCACTCGTGGTGCACCACCCAGCCTTCCATGACTTGCACGAGTCCCCACATGGCTCTACTGATCTTGCTTTTTGCCCAGTCTATCTTGCCTGGCTTGGCGACATACTGCCAAATGTGCCGCTCGAGCAAGTCAGACCACCATATGGAGGTCTGTGGTCAAGTCGCCTCCAACTCAGAGATGTCGGTCTTCATCTTGCCCATAACTTCCCATGCGCTGCACAGGCCAAGGTCATTCTCGCCCGGGTGAATGATCAGGACGTCAGGCGGACCGAAGCATGCAGCCCTGCAAAACAGCGAAGGGATCAGGTGTTCCCAGCACATGCCACTGCACCCAAACCAGTAAAGCCGTGCTTGCAGGCCACAACCCAGCTGGGTCCCAAAGTCGGATTTGGCATCATGGCGCTCGGCCCATCGCACAATGCTGTGCCCACATATCCAGATGGTGAGGAGTTGTTCAGAGGCTGCAAATGACAAAACATAATAGGGTTACTGACAGGTAAAATCCTAAAGAGAAGGGCTGATCAGCCATATGTAGGTGGAATAAGCATGCAATCTCCATCTGCCAATTGCCATGATCTGGGAGGTGGGCAAACCCACTATTGCTGCCATGGATGCAGCCCCAATTCTAAAGGAGTGGGACCTGAGCTGGAAGGTTGGAGACCCAGCATCATTATTCCCTTTTTGAAAATAGTCTTAAATTGGAATTTGGTCAAAAACAACCCATCCAAATGCATGAAGGAACCAAATCCAAATCCTTAGACCTGGGCGGATGCCCAAGTATGCCTCCATTACAGAGACTGGACACACTGGCTTGACAGGGGATTGGTGCAGTTCTAGACACTGGCCACAGCTCTCTTGATCAGTTTTGGAGCGCCGGATCGTGATAACTATAGAGCTGTGCCGACTGGACACATTCCCTAGCTCCAGAGCCAAGCCAGACCAATCCTACCAGGAAGAAGGTATCGGCTCACTGATCCGTAAAGCTGCAAAGAATGCAGCGGAGAGAGCTGCCCGGAAAAGCAGCACCTCATAGGGAGATGTACAGAGCCGCTTTAGCAAGGCAACCAGATGGGTCAAAACATCAACAGGAATCAGTCACCGGGTATCCCCTCTAGGCCCCTGTTCCCTGGTCCAGTTCTCAACTGCCCTGCGGAGCCTGTAACCCACACATGGGTTGGCCAGCCCCTGCACCTTGCAGAAAAAGGCTATAGCTGCCAGGCGACACTTTATGGTACGCAGGGCCAACTCACGGCAACTCAAATGTGCCTCAAACCACTTCACATGATGGGGAGGGATGGGCCACGTCTCTTGGAAATCATGTGAAGACAGGAAATTGCAGAAGTCCCGTAAGGAGCTGGCGTATGCTCGCCAGGTTGAACTCGATACAGCAGCTCTAACTTCTTTTTCTAATCTGCGTTCCCAAGCTTCCACAAGACCTCCGGCATCACCTCCAGGTGTATGTTGGTGCCAGGCACCAGCGAACGAAACCTTTCCATTTGAAAATGAGAGAGGGAATCAGCAATATCATTATGCACCCCGGGCACGTGCTTGGCCGAGAAATACATGTTCAGGGAAAGGCACTTCAGTACAAACCAACATACCAAGGTCATCACTCTGGTAGATTTACTAGATTGTCAGTTGACTACTTGTATCACTGCCTGATTGGCCAACCAGAAACATACGTGGGAGTCCCAAAAGTGATGCCCCCAGAGCTCCAAGGCCACTAGTAATGGGAAGAGCTCCAGAAAAGTTACATCCCTGACCAGTTCCGTAGCCGGCCACTGCTGGGCACACCATCTACCCTGAAAGAAAACCCCAAAACCCGACCCCCCTGCCGCATCGGAGACCATCTGAAGGTCTGCCTCAAGCAGCCGAATTTCCCTCCACAAAGAAATCCCATTATAACCTTCCAGGAATGTACGCCAGACCCCCAGGTTCTCCCACAGGCCTTTGGAGATCCTGATGCGGTGGGGAGTGGCGAGATACCCACGATGGCTTGGCCTAGCCGTGCGCAGAAAGCTCACCCTGGGGCGACTACCTTTCAGGCAAAGTTTAAATGGCCAAGCAAGGTCTGCATAGCTCTTAATGTCACTTTCCTGGTGCCCGCTATGTATGTTAGCAGCACCCGCAGGGAGGCCAGCTTGTCAGGAGGAAAACTTGATGTGCATGAAACTGTGTCAATCAGTATCCCCAGGAATGAGAGATGGGTCATAGGCCCCTCAGACTTTTCCTCGGCCAACAGGACTTCCAGCTCTGCTGTTAATCTAGTGAACACGGACATAAGCTGAGCGCACTCCTGAGAGCCCGCCCACCCTGAGAAGAGGTAATCGTTGAGATAGTGCAAATCTCTCCTTAAAACTCACCTCTTTCGCTCTGCTCTGTCTGACTCTTTATCCTGCTGAGCCACTATTCCTATACCTACGATCGGTTTACCCTTATCCTTGCAACATGGACCTGCCTGATGTCATTCTCATCGTAACCAAGCCAAGTACGTGCACTTGAGACCTCGCATCTTCATGAATGTTAGACCCCTTGTCTCTCCCTCTGTTCCCCTTCCTAAGTCTCTCCCCCAGCTCCTGTCTCTCAGATTGTAAGCCCTAGGGGCAGGGACCGTGTCTATTTTATTACTTTGTAAAGTGCCAGGTACACTGCTTGCGCTATATAAATGTTTGTTAATAATAATAATAATAATAATGCAATATGTAAGGTAAACCCAACCTTTCCTTGACAGCCCACTCCAGAATGGTGCTAAAACGCTCGAAAGCGGAGCAGGAAATGGCACAGCCCATGGGCATGGTCTTGTCATAGAAGAACTGGCCCCTAAGGAAAACCCCAAAAGGTTGAAATCCTTAGGAGATACCGGCAGCAGTCAGAAAGCTGCCCAAATATCGCACTTGCCCATGAGTGCCCCCTTCCCACATGCGCGCGCTATAAGCACCGCAGCATCGAAGGATATGTACTGAACTGAGCACAGCTCCGGGTCAATTCCATTTTTGACAGAACTGCCCCTGGGGTAGGACAAGCAATGTCTCAATCTGTACTCCCCCAGGGTCTTTTGGGGCATTATCCCCAATGGAGAGCACCTAAATGGACAAAATGGGGGGGACTTAGAACGGGCCTGCCATCCTCCCCACCGCCATCTCCTTTTTAAGCTTGTTCCAAACAACCTCCTCAATGCCCCGCACTGATTTAAGGTTGTCTGCTACCTGGTTGACCTGCATACCCGTGTATGGAATTGCAAAACCCTCAGAAAAAAACCACAATAAGTAGTCCGCATCAAGTCTGTTCGGGTAGTGCTGAAGAAGGGGGCGTAATGCTTCAAGCCTGATTGGTGTAGGGGCCAACCCTGTGACCAACTCCCACCTGGTGTCCCCCGTCGCCCACCTGACACTCCTATTTCGGCCCCCCACTGCCAAACCTTTGCTTCCCTGTATCAGTTCACCTCTTAAAACAGGAAGACGCAGGGTGGCCACCTCCAGAGTTTGCACAGCCATGGGCATACTTACAAGGGGCACGAAAACACCAATTGCCGTCAAAAGCCCAGCATACCAGCTTCCCCGCAATTTGTTTCGCCGGACCCAGTAGGACCATCCTGCTACCCGTTCGTATGCCAACAACTGGGTGACGAGGGGCCATGGTCTGCAAGTGCAGGTTATAATTGACAATATCCCACCGGGTGTGGGGATTAGATGCCGCCATCCAGCTAAACATTTTGTCGTACTCAAGCCAAGTCATCCCCACAAAATCTAAATAAGCCTTTTGTATAATAGCGGTGTATTGAATCAGTTGCCATGCCCTACTCGGGAACCTGTAT
>QEPC01012550.1:1316604-1333990 GCA_003113815.1 Sphenodon punctatus
AAAACGCCATGGCATATGTCACCGTGGTGGCACTCCAAACGCGTATGGTCCTCCAGGACTCAACTGCGCCTCCCACCCCACCAGGGCTCCTACAGTGCCCGCAGCGCTGCCACATGGCATAGTGCAGGGTGCTCCTGCCGACCCACGGCTATCCAGGGCTCAACTGCCCGCCCCCCTGCCAGGGTTCCCACAGTGCCCGCAGCACTACCACATGGC
The DNA here is from genome assembly GCA_003113815.1 of Sphenodon punctatus. Classification (NCBI taxonomy): domain Eukaryota; kingdom Metazoa; phylum Chordata; class Lepidosauria; order Sphenodontia; family Sphenodontidae; genus Sphenodon; species Sphenodon punctatus. The sequence continues at coordinate 1,316,821 of QEPC01012550.1, forward strand.
ACAGAGCGGGGTGTTCCTGCCAATCCACAGCCCTTCAGTGCTCAACCGCCCCCTCCCCACCAGGGCTTCCACCATGCCCACAGTGCTGCCGCATGCTCAGAGCAGGGGCGCTCCCGCCAACTCGCGTCCCCCACCAGGGCGCAACCGCCCCAACCCGCAGGGCTCCTATAGTGCCCACAGTGGTACTGCATGGTGCAGAGCGGGGTGCAACCACCGACCTGTGACCCCACAGGGCTCAACAGCCCTGCCCCCTGCCAGGGGCTCCTACAGCACCCCAAGGTGCTTACGCATGGCTCAAAGCAGGCACGCCATCGCTGCTGCTGCCACACTCTCCAAGCCATCTAGGACCCCCCCCTCTCAACCGGCCTCATTCCTACCCCGGGACTCCTTGGGGGCTCCTAAGGTGCTCCCCCCCAGGGTCCAAAAGATCCCTGGACTCCTGCCCCCACTTACCTGTAGCAGAAGTCACCCATGAGGTTCAAAATGCAGCAGGTAGGAACGTTACTATCCTTGGCCCCAAGCTGAGGAAGAGGGAGAACACCTGGCTGACCCAGGTATAAGTACCTGTCTGAGTCCCCGCCCTCCAGGTGCCTCTCCTCCCTTCCCATTGGGCCATGGTGCCATGCCTCAAGAGAAGCAGGAAAGGGGCAAAGGGGGGCTTTGCCACTCCCCTGCTCCGCACGCTGTCCAGGGCCGGTGGGCACAACACCCTCCCCCCCTGCTGAGTGTCTGGGTGGTGTTCTCTTCTAAACTGTGGATAAGAGGCATCAATTTGGTTTGTATTTGTTTCCTGTTAGCAAGCAGAATGAAATCGCTTAAAAATCTAGAGAACTTGTTTAAAAATACAGAGAATTTATAAGTTAAAATCAGAGTTAAGAGTCAAGACTAAATTTCTATAATGAATAGTATATAACTAGAATTAATACTATGTTGAGAAACTCTGGTTTCAGAAGCCAGCAAATTCCAAAAATTGAGTATTCTACAATCTGTCACATTGCATGTATATGGTATTTCTACTCTAATCCAATTTCCCTTGTTAAAAATCTTTTTGGTGCATTATTGTTATATTATTTGACAGAAAAACACAACTGTGGTTGCATGTAGTGCCTGACATCAAGGCAGTGCCGGCAGCATAGCAGCGTTAACACCTTAGAATTTGGAGTTTCATGTCAGTGCTTGTATTCTCAGACTGAAATTGTGCATTATTTTCTTCCATTTGATAGTATAAAACTTAGATCTATTATTTACTCAAGAAATGGCTATCAGTGGCTTATTCCTCTACACCCTGGGTCTTGCTTTCTGCCAAACCTGTTCAGGAAGTTTTTTCAGAACCATGGGAGCTGGCAGACACCTGCAACTCTGTGCAAATTATGAAGATGGTGTCAGTACAAGATAAGAACAAACTCAATTATTCCTACAATTTACTAAATGTAATTTCCCAGTTACCATCATGACAGATTTACTGGTTGAATCCACAGTATCCAGTGACTCTGCCCTGGGCATTAGCTATTGGTAGATAAGCCTGCCTCATGATCTACCAAGAACATTCCAAAGAGACGTCCTTGTCATACACAAATACATGGCCAGGGAAGCAGGTGAGTCAGAGAATGCAGAAACTGTAGATGACCTGGCTTCATGTCTGGAGAGTGGCTATGATTAATAGTACCATCAGGGCTAATACAAAAGTTATATTCTTTTAATGCCAGCATAATTATGTATGTTATTTGCACTGAAAGACAATAAGGTAGCAGATAACTCATTTTTTTCAAGGAAGCCGTGTGCTTTTTATAAAGTCAACCTCCCAAAAAAGGAACATCACAATATTTTTTTGAACATATGGCTTCCTAGACAAATTCCCATTGATTGCAGTAGCACTCCAGACCTAAGTCACTGATTGCAGGATGAGTCCGCTCGTTTCCATATACTGTTCTGGTAATTCTTGCTCAGGAGTCATGTTCCCACCCTTACATTAACAGCACAATAAGAAATATTTTGGGGACGCTTGAGACATTTTATTCTGGTAGCTCTAAATGAGATGGGGTGTGCAATGTCATTTTCATTATATCAATAATAAAAACTAAATTTGTCATTTTCATTATCGTTATTGCAATAGCAAAAATGATTTTAAAAATAATTTAAAAATCAATAATGATAACAAAAGTAGTTATTGATTTCGTTATTGCCTGACAGGTGTTTTTTGGGGGAAATGTGGATAAGGGAGGAGGGAGCAGATATCTTAGAGCCAGAAACAGTGCTGAACTCTTGAACTAGGAGGGAAAGGACCTGATGGATGTATCTCTGACCAATGAGCAGCGCAAGCAGATCCCAGCAGTTGAATTGCACCCTGTGATTCCTCAATGCCTCTGCCGTCCAGAACCAATCAGGAGGGCTCTGGGGGGGCACTGCAACCCTTAATATTGTAAGGCTGGGCTGCTTCACTCTGTGTTAGCTCTCTTGCTTGTCAGGGTGCGTTTGCAGAAGCTGCTGGTGCTTGCACTAGAAATCCTCCCGTATATGTGTATCCCGATTCCCTTCCCTACCACCCAATCCTTATTCCTTAGGGATAGATAGATAGATAGATAGATAGATAGATAGATATACCTCTGAGTTTTCCTTTTCCCTTCCCCTGTCTGTCTCTCTCTGTCCATATATTATATATAGATATTAATTGCATATATGTAGATTAGATATTTAGATACTAGGCTGTTTTATTATGTATATATTAGGATTATAGGATAGGAATATTTTGCATTATACATAGGTTAGGTTTAGCTTAGATTCTGTATATATTATATAAACAAAACTACATATTGTGTACAGTATATATTATTGTGTGCAGTTCTTTCTCTATCACAATGAGAAGGGGAAAGGAGTTCAACTCCTGACAATAATTCTTCATTGGCACACTAATTGATACCGATACCAATAAAGATACCAAAAATAAAATATTTGTTTAAAATTGGTACCGATATAACAAAAAATGACATTTCATTAACGAAAATGAAAAAGACATTTTAATAACAAAAACGATAATGAAAATTTACATAGGGCCCTGGTGCACACCCCATAAATGAGTTTAAATTTCTGTTCCTCACTACTACTCTAATCATGGACTAATTTCTCTGATAAAGCTACTCCAGGCTCCCATTCACCTCAAACACTTGGCACTAAGCCCTGGATCTGCTTTAGACACTAGCTTCATGTCATCTCCTGTGACTAGAGGTCTAGCATTGACTGCAGCATTCCCCTTTGAACCTTTTGTGACCTATTTCTAAAGGCTATTTTGAAAGCTTACAACAAAAGTTCAGCTGAAAACAACTACAAAGTGATTTGAATACTTGGCATCATATAGTGACATATACAGAGAAGCTAATAAATCCTTTTCATATATGAAGGGCACTGAATTAGAACAAGTGTCTGCATTAGTAAAGGTCATTCTAACAAGGCAGCTTGCTGGATGTCCTTGCAGTAATCTGTTTTACTAAAATTACATTACATTACATTACATTACATTACATTACTGCAAGTTCAGGCCACCACCAATTGTTGATGGGTACATTGTTTTATATTTATATGTCTGCTTTATAATGCATGTATACTTGCATTTCAAAATGTCTTCTCATCCTTTCATATAGCAACAATTAATTCTTTGTACTTAAGGTGCCATTATCCATCCATGTTTCTCACACCACTCTAAAGCAGTGGTGAACAATAGCAGTTTTTAAATGGGCACGGTTGGGGGGCTGGTCCGTGAGTGCTGCATAGAGCACCCATGCATACTTGGTCTTGATGCAGGACTCTTGCTTAGGGAGCAAGAGATCCTGGGTTCTAATCCCCTGTGATGCTGCTGTCACTGAGTGGGAGGGGGAAAGGCCGTACCTTTAAAGTTCCGAGGAGCTGGATGAGAGGTTTAATGCCACTTACTTGCAATACTAAAGGGGGGGGATCAAACGGGCCAGGGATCAATGTATGATGGGTGTACACACTTACCCATGCACAGTTTGTCATTATCTTGGAAGAGAGCTCTCTCATTATAACAGGGTGGAAGTGCCAGTAATAAGTATTGTCAGGCTCAAGGCCCAATAACGCAGTCTCTAATGGGAATTAACAACTCCTACTCTTTATTGCAGCTATATACACAGCTCTCTTAGGCTGCGTTCCCACCTGTGGTGGTGGTGGCAGCAGCAGGAGGGGCAAAGGAAGACATGGCAGCGTAGAGGAGCCGGCTGATGGTAAAAGAGCCGGTGCGAACGGGGTCTGCCGCGGCTTCTCTTGCGCATGTCAGGGTGCAAAAACCTGCCCTGACATGCGCAAGAGAAGTCGCAGCAGATCCCTGTTCACACCGGCTCTTTTCCCATCGGCCAGCTCCTCCGCGCTGCCGCGTCTTCCCTCACCCCTCCCACTGCCTCCACTGCCGCTGCAGGTGGGAACGCAGCCCAAGTCTCAGTGTTCTATCTAATGCCGAGCAGGCAACCCCTCCAGCCACCAAGCCCTGATTAGCCCCAGCCAGATCCCAATTCTCTGGCTGCTTTAATCTATTACAGAGTCCTTAGCTCAGGCCAGTCACTTCTCTCAGGTGGGATCTTCAAAGTTCAGAGCCATGAGCAATCCTCCAGGTGCTCAGGCTTCCAGGTTTCTAAGCCCCTGTGGCAGGTACCAGTCACTGGCTTCAAAAGCCTCCAGTCACAGTGTGTAGGCTTAACACAATCTCCCCAAAGTCTTTTCTCACTCAGGTGGGGTGAGTCTCCTCCCACAGCAGTCTCCTAGGTCAGTCTCAGCTGCTTCCTTCTCTCTTTGCAGTTTCTCCTCTCCAGAGCAATTTAGAGAGAGAACTCTTGTTTCTGCTCCAGCCCCTCACACACTCATGGTCATGGGCTCTGTGAGCTCCCAGTCTATCAGGATCTCAAGCTGGAGCTCCTTCCTCCTCTGTCTCTAGGCACAGACTGCCTTCCTCTCTGCAAGCAACCTTCTTATGTAGCCAAAGCTGGTGTGGCTAGCCCTCTGGTTCCTGCAGCCTTAAAGGACCAACAGCCTCCCACTTTGCATAACACTGATTACTGGGTTTTCCTGCTTTACTGGGCTGGCTCGGCTAAACCTTCACCCAGTCACTACCCAGCCTGCCTTTCATGTGCTCAGGCTGGCCCCCACACTCTTTTAAAGGAGCAGCAGCTCTGCTAAGCTGCACTTTGTCACACTCATGTTGACAAAATCCCTTAGCATTCACTTCGGAGAACTTCTAATTTCCACAATCAAATTAAGTTTAAATTTGATCAGGCATCAATTAGATGCTGTGCCTTATAGCTATGATTGCAGTTGAGACAGGTTTCCATAGAACTGCATTCTTGTTCAATTTATTGGTTGTTTCCTTCTAAAAGAATCATCAAATTAAGGGAAGTTGCTTCATACAGAGGACACAAAATCAAAAGTCTCCTCAAAAGATAACCAAGAGAAAACAGGAAAACAATTGTATGACCAGTTAACCAGTCACATGATGAAAATGAAAATGAGCAAGGCTGATGCGCAGTAGAAGCACCACAGAAGATTTAACAGAGATAAATGAAATTAACTAAAACAGGACGGCAGGTTTGAATACCTTGGTGGATGAGTTACACATGATGGTGAGCAATAGAATGAGATACAATCCAGACTAGGGAATTCGAGTGGAGTATCTCAGGGACTGTGTATTTCAAATGCATGTCACTGAGACTGGAGACCCAACTCTACAAAACAATGGAGTGGCAACATGGACTATTAGGTGACAGCAGGTGTGTCATCTACAAGAGTTTGATATGAGAGGTCTTCTCACCATATAAAGAGCAAAACAAAAAATGTTACACAAAGCTTGAAATACTGAATTTAAATGGAATGGATATAATATAAATAATATAATGGTTGATGATGTGGCAGGAAAAAAATCTAGGAAGCACACGTTTGCCAGTTTGGACACTTACAAGGGATGAATGCAGAGGATCAGGTGAAGACAGCCTGGTCTTCAGAGAGGGTGATGGAGAACAGAGAAAGACAAGGAAACGTTGGATGGACAGCATGAAACTAGATAGACTGCAGGTAGACCCTAGTGTCATGTGAGATGAACCAAAACTGAGGATGTTTGCAAATGACTCGAACCCATACAGGGCAGAGGAAGAGAAAGATGCAAAATGGCAGAAGTGGCAGTAGTCTAAGCCTGGGAAAGATGAGTTAAGCTTAGTTGTATCGTCATACAATGTAGCTGAAACAAAGAAGAGAGGAGGAGTATTGAAGTCTGGCCCAGATTGGAATTCCACCTAATCGGTAGCTGGCATCAGATCCTTCTAAAAGGAAGGAGACAGTTGCAAAAATGCAGTTAGCAAGTTTTCCAGAGCTGCCCCAGTGGTGATTAGCTGAAACCCTGAAGAAAGAAAGTTGATTATCTCTGCATCATTGCAATAACTATAGCTACAAATGTGATTAATGGTTATTCCTGTGTCCTTTATGCCTGACTACAGAACACTTTGTATAGTGTTCTGCAAGTGATTATGATGTAACTTAGCTTGGACAGTGACACATTTGCTACATAAATAAATACCTTCTCTTGATGGCAGCAAGCAAACCATTCTTCCTTTATTGTATCAGGATAAACATGACCATCTGATTTTATGAGCATCTTTATCATTCTCCATAATGACACATCAATGATTATTAAGAGCCTGCACCCTACCAGCCTCCAGAATGACTTTAGTCCCCAGCAACATGCAGAAGACATATAAGGATGCTTCTTTAGATCACTCCTTCATTTCCAAGAGGATGACACCAAGGAAAAGCTAGGACAAGTAACTTATGGAAGGAATATACATGAGAGATTTGGTAGGGACTCAGGATGCTCATCTGCAGTGTGCAAGGGCTTGCCAATGCAATGGGGACTCTTCCTTGGGAAGAGAAGATAAGTAAGTCTATCCTGAGGAGGGGCCAGCACTAGCCTTTTGGAGGAATGAGGAATCAGCTTCATGAACATGTTGGTGGGTGAAATTTAACAGTTAGAAGAGTGCTTTGGGTCAGGCATGTACCCAGAGAACTGCGAGAAGGAACATCTGGGAGTTCAGTGGGAGGACCTGAGCAGAGAGTTTAGTAGAGGAAGATAGTTCAAAGATAAAGAAAGAAGGCTGGAAGTGTGTGATCGCTGTATATGTTTAGGGGTGAGAAGAAGGCTTAACTTTCAAGGCAGAGCGCATGGACAATTACTTAAATAGTGTAACGTGTTTAAAAATGCAAACATGCTTAGGAACAGAAGAGAACGTATGCACAAAATCTTTCCTACAGAGCACTTTGTTCATTGGCAACTTGCCTACACAACGTGTGTGCACACTTTCGGGGGAATCAGTTGTGTCTTATATTTAGATCCATCATCATTAAAATTTAAGACTTGGGGGGAAAGTTACATGCTCCTACTGTTAGTGTGCTAATGAATGGGGGAAATAGGATAGGCACCAAGCTGCTTCTCTCTCCTTGAATCCAGATGCATAATCCTTCCACTCACCGATGCTGTCAGAGAAAGGTTGGGGGGCACACAGCTCCCTTACACAAAGAGGAGAAGGAGAGAGACCTCAGATTGGTCTGCCCCCCATACTCCTCATTCCTGAGTACTTGGTGTGAGTACCTTTCAGAGTGGTGGCTGCAGGGTTTCCTCTTCTCCCCAGCACTCTCACAGCTGGGGTCCCTCTATGAAGCAGTGGCTGTCTCTGCCAGCCCAGAGCTGGCTCCCTCTCCATTCCCAAGTACTGTCCCAGTGCCAGCCAGGTAACTCCAGCAATCCTGCTGGGTTTTGCTAGCATACCAGTGAACTACAAAGGAAGGACGGCAGGAAGGAGGCACAGTACATTTTTTTAGATAGATAAAATTTTATTAAGCCAAGCTTTCGCCATAGGCCCGGACCAACAAACACATAAAACACACAAAACAAAACAAGATGACAATGAAAAACAAAAACCAACAATACATATAATTACACAGCACAAAAGAAAGGAGGGAAAAAAGAAACCCCCTTAGACTTACAGCATAAAATAATTCAATTTGCTTAAGAGAGAAAAAGAGAAACCCCACCTCATTTTCCAGCTGTAAGGGCCTCCTTTTCTGGGCAGCCAAATAAACAAAAGTAGCAGCAGTCCTAACCACTACAATTTATTTTGAAGTAAGCAGCTGTTCTAAACTAATTTGATCCAATAGGTAGGGGTGCTCCTGCCACAAAGGGGTCAACCAGACCTGCCTAAGTTCTTCATACAAGGGACAAGAAAAAATAATATGGGGAACATCTTCCAAATGAGTATCGTCACATGGACAGGTGCTATTTACATATGGTTGATTAACATATCTTCCTTGAGTTACAGCAGATTTAACTAGCTGCATTTGTAATTGAGTATAGGATCTATGAATACAGCATTGAGAAAGCCAATCCAAATACAATTCCAAACCATGCCACTGTTTAATTCAATGAAAATCAGGTGCAGCTTTCCAATCAGCCAGAGCAGCAATATCTTCTTGCCTCCCAATATCATTCACCCTAATTTTAATAATATTTTTCACGTTTCCCCAATCCTTAGTTAGTAGGAAGTCCATAGACAAGCCAATACCTCTCATTTGCGGCGTGATCTTATTCAACCATGGATACAGGGGACATTGCCTTTGCTCAAGTTCTTCTTGTAAACAAAGGGAAGTTAAACATGAAACCTCCCGAGTACAAAGTTTCGTCCAATAACATAAACCCTTTTGTTTTATCCAATCCAAGATGGAGCACAGACCAGTTTCCACCCTTAGAACTGATCCTGGGATTGCCTGAGGTACTCCCAAAATACTACACAGGAACTTATTTAGTATAACTTCTAAGTTGGAACAGCAGGGCCTATCAAATATTTCAGCTCCGTAAGTAATTTTTAACTTTAGCCATATATACTTTAAGAATATAAGATACTGAAGCATCTACAGACCTAGAGGCAAACTTAATAATGCCTTTAGAGACTATCAACGTTTTTAGGGCCAACCCTTTTACATGTCTATCCCTCTTCAAGTTGTTAGAAAAATTCATGCCAAGATATACATAATTGTCTACCTGCAGTAGTGACTCGTTTCCAAGTTTCCACGAAAACACTTCGGGCTTCCTACCAATCACCATAATCTGGGACTTTTTGGAGTTGACCTGAAGCATATTGATCTTACAATATTCCATTAGGCTATCAAGCTGATATAGCAACCCCTTCCTAGTTTGTGACAATATCACAATATCATCGGCGTACATTAATGCCGGTATAGATCTATTCTTAATCTTAGGGGGATGGCACTCTTCCTTTCCGAGGTACTCCAACAAATCCCCCCAAAAAATGTTAAACAGAGTAAGGGCCAGTATCCCACCCTGTCTAACCCCCCTCTGTATAGGAATAGACTTGGTAGAAGTAGCCCAGGGAGAGACTTGGATGTGAGCAGTGTTATTTGTATGCATTTGAATTATAAGGGCCAACAAAGTTTCATCTATTCCCCTGCGCCGCAATTTGATCCAAAGTTTTTCCCACAAGACAGAATCAAATGCTTTGCACAAGTCGATAAATGCAAGGAACAGCTGCCCAGAATGCACTGTTTTGTATTTATGGATGATATGAGATAAGAGAAAGCAATTATCAATGACTGAATACCCCTTTCGGAAACCAAATTGCACGTCAGGAATGATTGAATTTGTTGTAACCCAACACTCCAGATGTTTTAACAGAACCTTGGCATAAAGCTTACCGATAACCGGGATAAGACTAATAGGCCGGTACGAACCAGGATCCCGCACATCACCCTTCTTAAACAAGGGGAGAATAATAGACTCTCCCCACTCTTGTGGAACTAATCTCGTTTTATTTATCAGTGTAAAGTACTTGGCTAACCAAGAAGCCCACCACTGTGGGCACAACTGAAGTACTTCTGGAATAATCCAGTCTCCTCCTGGGGTCTTTCCTTTATGTAACGAGTCTCTATATACCAAAGGTTCCTCTTCAGTAACTATTTCTTGAAAGTTCCCCTGCCCTTGCTTAACTACCCTCTCAGGGATTGGGTCAGCTGACAAACTATCCGGGCAGATCCTCACAGCTTTATACAAATCCTCAAAAAAACCCAACCAAATATCTTGAAGAATTTGCACAGCGGTATTTCTGGAAGTCATCCTCATGCCAGAATTAATTATAGACCAAAATTGGCTAGAATTGTTGGTATCTGCCACCAGTTTGAGCTTTGACCGTAAGAGAAGATTATGATGATGTTTCTTCTCCTTTAATAGATTCTTATATGCATTCCTCTTAGCCAGATATTCAAGCTAAATAAGAACTCAACCAGCAGCATCTGGCTTTTGCAAGTCTCCTCTTGGCCCGAATACAGTCTTGATCAAACCAGCCTGAGGGTGATTTCTGATTCAACCGAGGAACTCTGGAAAGCCTATGATCACCAAGATATGATACAATGTCATTATAGATTTTAGTACATTGTACCACATCTTCCTGACGCTCTGCCAGCACCTGCAGATGCAGGGACTGTAGATGTTCCTCATGCAGAGTTGTAAATATTTCCATTGCCAGATCACTTCCCCACTTACTACGGCACCTGCAGACCTGACTCGGAGCCTCAAGAGGCATGCTACCAGCCTCAAGAGGCTGCCTCTGGCAGCTCAGGGTGGCTCATAAGAAAATAATAATGGCAGCATTCTAATAAATAATTACAAAAAATATAAAAAATATTAAAAGATCAATAAAACCAATGCAGGAGAGTCCATAAAAGGCATGAAAAACATCCCCACCACCTCCCATCCACTACTCATTTCCCCCCGCAGCCAGTGAAGTGAGCAAAGTACAGGTGATATATGCTCACGGTGACCCATCCCCCTAAGGAGGGGGACTGCCACATTCTTCACCAGCTGCAGTTTCCAGGCCATTACCAAGGGTAGTCCCATGTAGAACACGTTACCGTAGTCCAATGTAAAGATGATGAATGCAAGGACAATGATGGCTAGGTCCGAGTCCAAAATATATGGCCGAAGCTGCCATACCAGATGTAACTGGCCAAAGGCGCTCCTTGGCACAACCACCTCCTGGACATCCAGGCAGAGTTGCAAGTCAAGGAGCACCCCCAGACTATGGGGTTACCCTTGGAAAACTATTCCATCTCCCTCCTCCCAACTAACTTGTCTCCATAAACAGATGCTCCACAACAGTTTTTCAATGCTGTAGCAAGTAGCAATTTTCTATGAAGTAGCTTGTCTGAAAAAATGTTGCTATGGAATAGGGTTGAGCTGTTCAGTAGCAATGTGCCATGTACCGAAGTCTAAGGCCCCAATTCTAAACACACCTGCTCATGTGCAATCTCATTGGAATCAATGGAATTTATGCATGAGCAAATGAGTTTCGGGACTGGGACCTTAATCTCACACATAGTGTACTTTCAGACAGGACGGTACCGCGGGTGGCCATGCGTTGACCTGCGTGGCCACTCACAATGCCATCACATCTCAACTGGCCTGCCAGATGTTTCCTTGAACCATGACTTTTTTTTTAGCTCAGGCTGTAATTCAGTCCCATCGTCAAGTCACAGCCCAGGCTAAGGGCTGCTGTGGTCTGGGGAAGCTATCTCTGGACCGGGGCAAAGCAGGCCATCACCTGCTGTACCCAACTCTGGTCCTGGTCTGGGGGTGTTCTAAGCAGGTGCAGCAGCCTCATAGGCTGTCACGGTCGCCCGTCAGGGAGAATGGCAGGCCGGACTCAGCAGTGTCAGGGTTTCGGCCATGCTGACCCACATCCACACGTTACCCCAACACATCTGTTCATTGGCCAGGATAGATCATTCCTGGAGAGAGGGTCTTCCCCCCAGGTGGGATCAAAGCATGATGGCACACTGCGCCGTCACATTTGAAAATACCTACAGTCAATGGAGTTTAGGCTCCCAAAAGCCTGTCTCTTGAAAATATGGTTTGGGGTCTTAACAACCTGTAACATTTTCCAAAATGCACACACCATGCTCAATCATGGTAGGCTCTCCTGTGTGTTCTTGCACCACTCTGGTAGACTGTCTGAACCTCATTGTACCATGCCTGCCATCACAAACATGCATGTGATTCTTTGAAAAGCTTGGATGGAAGGCATCACAGAACCAGAACATTAATTGTATTAGTATTGTTACAGTTATCTCCCAGGGAAAATTGCTAAGCATGAATCTACTTTTCTTCACTGTCTTGTATTTATTGATTTCACTTTACGAAACATACAGCAATAAAAAGGAAATACAGTTACCTACCTATTAAGGTAACAATGATAATAATTCACACTTGGTGCTTTCCATCCTCCAACTGCCAAGCAAACACTAATTAATCAAACAAATCCAATCAGACAAGTATGCTTTTTTTTCCAGAATACAGACACTGCTATTATAGATTTTATGTTTAACAATTTAAACATCCAATTCGATCAAAACCATACCCTACATTTAGATCCATCATCATCATCAAAAATTAAGATCCAGGGGGAAAGTTACATGTCCTGGGAGTATATGCTAGCATTAGTATGCTAATTATTGGGGTGGAGGAGACAAAAGGAATATGCAAAAACACCACTCAGACCATTTATTATGAAATAATAGCTGCAGCAAAATTACATGTGCTGCATTTCCAGGTCTCTCGAGGGAGACAGTTTTCAATTTGGATGGCATTTCTGTATATTTGGGTTTTGTGTTCTCAGATTTTTCCTGTGAAGATTCTGAACATGTATCAAACTGGCTGAAAAGTAGCAACGCTTGTCCTTTAACGTGCTTTTAAATTCCTGTCCTTTTTCTGACCTTCAGTGTCAGACTGAAAAAAGTAATTTGAACTGACATTCCTGTGCACCATTTATGATTCTTTATTCAACCCTTGGATATTTCAATTCAGACTATCCAACGTTTAAAAAAATCTGTTTAAAGCTTGAGTAATGGTCAAACTCCGGAGGTAAAGGGAGGTGCTCCTCAGTTGAAGTTCCGTTCTTCCCACTGTAAATTTCTTCTCTACAGCGACATCACATACAGATATACATTATTGCAAAAGTGCCATTTTAATGATACCATTTTAATGGTATTTTAAATCCTCTCTCTGCTTAATTAAATAGCACATTGTCTCATAAGTAACTTCAAACAGCGTATATCCCATGGGAATGTTTAACAGATTTACACTTTGCTCTATATGTCTGTAGTAGTCCTGTGGTTAAGAGCATAAGTAGTGTCATACTGGGTCAGACCAATGGTCCATTGAGCCCAGCACCTGTCTCTGACAGTGACCAATCATCTTTTTCACTTGGAAGAAGTACCCAACAAGTCACAATGGGGTGATCCACTTCCTGTTGTTCATTTCCAGCTCCCAACAGTAAGAAGTTATATTTATTATTTATTTATTTTGTTAGATTTGTATGCCACCCCCCATGCCCACGGAATCTCGGGGTGGCTTCCAGCACAGTATAAAACAAATTAAAACATAAAAAATCCACATCATCATAATTAAAACAATTTTAAAACACCCCCCTACAAAAATTCAACCCACCCTCCCCTCCCCACCTCTGAAGGCCTGGGAGAACAGCCATGTCTTACAGGCCCAATGGAAGGCCATTAGACTCGGGGCCAACTGTGCTTCCTCTGGGAGGGAGTTCCACAACCGGGGCCCAACCACCAAGAATGCCCTCCCCATTGTAGCCCCCCGCTTTACGCAGGGGACTTCTAAGAGGGTGCCCCCGGCAGACCGAAGGGTCCGTTCTGAGTCATGGAGGGTGAGGCAGTTGCTGAGGTATCCAGGTCCAAGACTGTATAGGGCCTTATACATCAAAGTCAAAACCTTGAACCTCGCTTGGCACGTTACCTGCAGCCAGTGCAGTGCACAGAGCACCAGTGTTATGTGCTCTCATCAGCCCGTCCCTGTTAGGAGACGGGCCACCACATTCTGCACTAGCTGCAACCTCCGGGCCAATGTCAAGGGAAGTCCCATGTAGAGCTCATTACAGTAGTCCAGCCTCAAGGGGATGAAGGCATGGATCAAAGTGGCCAGGTCAGGACTGGAGATATACGGGCGCAGCCTCTGCACCAGATACAGCTGGCGGAACACCGCCTTCACCACCATACCCACCTGCTGATCTAGACAGAGACCCGTATCCAATAACACCCTCAGACTCCAAACCTGCTGGGCCACGGAGGGGCGCACCCCCTCCACAAGAGGGGGCAACACCTCCCCTGGTCGGCCTACCACCATCACCTCCATCTTATCGGGATTAAGCTTCAGTCTGCTCTGCCATAACCAGCTCGCCACGGCCTCCAAACACTGAGATAGCATGGAGATGGCAGGGTCTGGTTCGGCTGAAAAAGAGAGGTAGAGCTGGGTGTCATCAGCATATTGATGGCAACGCACACCAAACCCTCTCACGATCTCCCTCAAGGGCTGCATATACATATTAAACAGTAAAGGAGACAGGATTGAACCTTGCGGAATGCCACAGTCCAGGACCCAGGGGCTAGATGTTTCTGCCCCCAGGACAACCCGCTAGGTCCTCCCCGAGAGGAATGACTGAAACTACCCAAGGGTGGTCCCACCCAGACCCCCCAGGTCATGCAGCCGTCTCAGCAGCAGTCCATTTGCCAAACTTACCTGGCTAATAGCTGCTTATGCTTATGGACCTATTCAGAAATTTGTCCAACCCTTTCTTAAACCCAGCTATACTATTGACCTTAATCACATTTTCTGATAACAAATTCCACAATTTAATTTTGCTTTGAGTGAAAAAAAATTGCTTTGTTTTAAATCTGCTACTTATGAGCTTCATGGAGTGCCCCTTAGTTTTATTAATATTTGAGAGAGTAAATAATCTTTGCTTAATAACTTGTTCCACACCACTCATGATTTTATAAACGTCTATCGTATCGCCTCTCAGTCATCTCTTCTCCAAGATGAAGACACCTACTTACCCAGCCTCTCTTCTGCCCCACTGAGCTCTACTGGAACCAGTGGTAGGTTCTTTATTCTTGTGCTGTCCTTAGCCTTGACAAGTATCATAGAAACAAATAAACAAACATCTAATGAACAATTCATAATGCCATAAGTACAGGTAAACCACAATACTCAACATACAGCATATTTTAAGACCCAATGGCAAACATTTCCCAAGAAGCCAAATCCCAAGGCCATCCACAATGGCAAACCATGCAAGCAACAACAACACAATACAGAGTTCCAATATATGAACAGTATTTCAACAGTTTGAGGAAATAAAAGTCTTCCTTAAAATACTCGCCTGAAAAGCAAAGCTGCTATTTCTGAATTTAAAGTTCTCTTATCTGAGAGACAAAAAATCACCAAACCAAGGGGAGACAAGGTCGATGGAGGGGGTTAATTCTAGACCACATTTCGGTTCTTGCTTGTAAATAAAGTGGGCAGTATAACAAATAGCGTATGAGATCTTCCAGAACATCACCCCCGCAGGGGCATTTTCTTTCTGCATAATACTGGCCCGCATAGCAGCCTGTGGTAACCGCAGAATCAAATGATTATAAATGCAGGGCGGTAAAGGCTCTCCTCAAACCATAGTTCAAATAGGTGCATCCACTCCTAGGGGGTAATATATACTGGTACCATGGAGAGGCACGAACCAACCTCACTTGGCTTCTCAAATTCTGCATGTCAATATCCTCCAGCCTAGCCTTGATCATTTTAAGTGCACCCTTTAATGGAAATTGCAGCAAAAAAGGAAGATAAAAGCCCAAATTGTTCAATTTCCCACAAATCGATCTTGCCCAAGGGGACTCGACAGACTGCATCTCCAAATCATAACAAGCCTTTGAAATTGGGTCTGGAGGGGCCAAAGCCTGCTTTAGCACAAAGGCTAAAATAATCTTGTCCAATTTGACCCGCAGCGAGGCAAGACCCGTTTCCAGTTTAACCAATGCTGAGGCCATTCCGGGTGGCACACCAAGTAATTTCTGAAGAAATTCATTTTGAACTGGTTCCAGTATTGAGATGGCGGTAGCGATATAACCCCATACCTGCACACCATAACTGAGTTTAGCCAAGTTTTTAGATTTAAAGACCTTAAGAGCCGGGGCCACTAAGTGCCCCTCTCTATCAGTGTAGAATTTGTGGATGACAGCTGAGCATGCTAAAGCCTCTTGTTTTACTGAGCAAATGTACGGAAGCCAAGAGTTATTGTAAGCAAAGGTCAGCCCCAGATATTTAAAAGTCGGAACCTGATCAATTTGATGGTTATTCAAAAAACAGGGAACTGGTTTAAACCATTTAGCAAAGACCATAATCTTTGTTTTTTGATAGTTTATTTTAAGCCCTTGCGACAAACATTTAACACCAAAGTCCCCCAGCAATCTTTTCAGACCTAATCTAGAGGTAGACAACAGCAAGATGTCATCTGCATACATAAGGATAGATATACATTGTTCACAAATTTTAGGGGCCATATAATTACCCAAATCTCTAATGGTCTAATATCAGTTGATTTACAAACAGGTTGAAAAGTAAAGGGGCCAAAATGCACCCTTGCCTAACGCCCCTAGAGATGGGGATTTCGCTAGATGGAGCACCCCCTCTATTTAGATGAATCTGCATTCTTGAGTTAGAGAGATTTTATTAAAGATAACAAGCGTAAATCTATTCCCATTTGGATCAACTTGGCCCAAAGCAAGGATCTGTCAATTACGTCAAAGGCCGATGAAAAGTCTATAAAAGTCACAAAGAGATCAAATTCTTTTCACCTGTATTGGTTAACCAGATAGTTCAAAATATAACAATGGTCAATAGTACTCCTTCCGGCCTGGAAACCAGCTTGTTCCTCAGCAAGGATTCCTCCTTCTCTGACCCAGTTATCAAGTTGGACCAACAGCAGTCTGGAGTATATTTTGGATATGATGGGTAGGAGACTTATAGGTCTATAATTTTGTGGGTTAGCCCTATCACCCTTTTTATAAATTGGGACTACTATGCTGGCTTTCCAATAGTCTGGGATTTTCCCAGAATCATCTATAAGAGAGACGAGATTAGCTAAAGGCCTCCTCCACCAACCAGGATTTAGCTTAAATAATTCCCCAGGCAAAAAATCCCCATCTGGGGCTTTCCCCTTTTTTAATAGCATAATAGCTCCATCGATCTCTGTTTCAGCAACAGGGG
>QEPC01012550.1:1345888-1361391 GCA_003113815.1 Sphenodon punctatus
TAAAGCTTAATGGATTATCTATTGATGGCCGTTTGTTATATTTAATTATTAAGTTACATCAGGGGAATACTCTTCAGGTCCGCCCTGCTTCAAATCAACTATACTCTGGTGAAATTCCAGTCAACAGAGGGGTCCGACAGGGTTGTATTCTAGCTCCAACACTGTTTAATTTGTACATCAACGACCTGATTCCATTTATGAAGGAGGAAGAACTGCATGCTCCAAAGTGTGGATCTCGGAGATTGCCAATTCTGTTATATGCGGACGATACTGTCTTGCTTTCACTGACCCCTATAGGCCTTCGCCGAAGTATGGAAAAGTTTGTTACGTATTGTAAACAGGAGAACTTAGTAATTAACTTTTCTAAAACTAAGGTCCTGGCAATAGGTGCTAGGCTCAAAAGCCATAGATGGCTGATGGATGAAGTACAAATTGAGCAAGTTAGGACATTCAAATATCTTGGGGTAGTCTTCTCAGCTACAGGGACTTGGACGACGCACTTTGAGGTTGCTAAGATGCAGGCCCGGAAAATAGCTGCCTCTATTATAAGTTTTTATTATGCTCAAGGAGGCAAATTGGTGGGGCCAGCCCTGAAACTTTTCTGTGCGAAAGTGATCCCCTCTTTGTTATATGCGGTTGCGGTCTGGGGCTTAAAAGTTCTGGACAAATTGGAGGGAGTTCAGAACTATTTCATACGTGCCATTTTGGGCCTTCCAACTTGTGTCCCTCAGGTTGTCTTACGGAAGGAGGTTGCTTTGAGGCCTATTAAAACAGCAGCGCTTATAGCCCTGTTTAATTTCTGGCTGAAGGTTAAAATTTTCCCACCGGCTGCAAATTCACTCTTATCTTTTGCTTTGAATTTTGAGAATAACTGGGGTCGGGTAGTGGAATTAGAATTTTCCAAACTGGGAATTGCAAGAGATTCCTTGATCTCAATGGGGTATAAGGGAGCTGCACTGTTAATAAAACAGAGAATTTGTGATCAAGCCCTTCAGACTGAAAGCAGTGCACTGGCTATCCAGAGGATTGTTCCGGGCTACCAGCGTGTGACTTCTTCGCCCGCTGGTTATTTAATTCAGTGGCCTATGGGCCCTCCTAGAAGGGCTTTCCTGATGATGCGATGCAACGTATTCCCTTCAGCCTATTTGTTGGGCAGGTATTATGGAATCCCTAAAGAGCACAGAGTATGTCCACATTGTAGTGAGTCAACCCCAGAGACGAGAGCGCATATTCTATTAAAATGTGGGGCATATGATTGTTGGAGGAACACTTATCTGGGCCCCTTCCTAAATGGGTGCTACAAGGGCTGGCAAACAGAATTTATACTTAATTCACTCCTGGATGAGAGAGATTCATCCGTCTCTAGAGCAACTGCTGCGTTGTGTGGCCGTATTTATTGTTGGAAACAGAAACAGAAGGAAATGTTAAATTAACCAGTGGAGAGTGAATAAGAGAACTTCTGGTCCTTGGTTTGTTTGTTTTTGTATATTTTAATCTATTTTATTTTTGTCTAGCCTGGGGTAAGTTACCCAAGAGTTGACTGTGTATGTTATGAGTATGATTATGGTATGTGTAATTATAATTTGTTTAGGAATTGATGTTGTAATAGCCTATTTGGCTGACAATAAAAAAACTTTATTATTATTATTATATATACATATATATATATATATATATATATATATATATATACACACACAACTAATATATCTATATTATGGACAGGGGGAGACAGACGGGAAGAGTAAGGAAAAAAATTAAAGGGTATATCTATCTAATCTCCATCTATATATCTATATCTGTAATCTATATAATCTATATGTCTAAACCTATATCCATCCATCCATCGGGATACAGACAGGGGAAGGGAAAAAGTAAAATAAAGGGTATAAGGAAAGGTAAGGTATAACACTGAGGGCTGGGGAAGATTTTTAGTACAAGCAACAGAGTTTTGTAAATGCAACTTGACACAGCAAGAGCTAACACAGAACAAGAGTCAAACAGCCTGGCCCTGCAACATAAAGGGTTGTAGTGCCCTGCCCAAAGCCCCCATCATTGGTTCTGGGAGGCAGGAGGCATTGAGCAATTACAGGGTGCCATTCAACTGCCTGGAACTTGTTTGCGCGGTTCATTGGCTAGCGATTACATCCATCAGGTCTGTCCCCTCCCAACACAGGCCCAGTTCAAGAATTCAACACAGTTTCTGACTCTGAGAAGTCTACTTCCTTCTCCCCTCTCCACATTTCCCTCCCAAAAACACCTGCCAGGCAATAACACAATCAATAACAACTTTCATTATTATTATTATTGATTTCATTATTTATCTTTATCATTATTGCAATAACGATAATGAAAATGAAGAATTTTGTTATTGTTATCAATAACACAAAAATCAAGAGCACACCCCTAATTCCCATCCAGTGCGGTTTTCAAATCAGCGCACTACCAGGTGAGGTAAACCTACCTTTACAAGAGTGGTTTTGGATTTGTCCACTCTATTTGAACATCATAACAATGCTTACTGCCACTTCCGGCAATTTGTCTGCCAGCCCAGAAGTTGCACCAGAGCAGTGATGGGGGATTGGGAAAAGGCAGGGGAGGTGAGCTTTGGGGGGAGCTGGGCTGGTGGGAGGGAAAGGAGGGAGAGGGGAGCTTCACAGCGATCGGGGTTGGTGGGGGGAAGACGCAGGGGAGGGGAGCTTTAAACAGCACAGTAAATTTCAGGAACTTAAAATTTGAAACTCTAGGATGTAATTCTGAGGGTGAATTGGGGGTAAGGGCCCTGTGTGCCCATTCTGAATCAAAACAGAAGTTCTCTGGCAGGCCCAGCAATTCTGATAGAAGTTTTGGAATAAATTCTGAGGGGTTTGCCCTTCTCTGCTCCTTCAGGGACACCCATGATTCTGATGTTACATCTTCTGGATCATCATTCCAGGTCAGCTAACTTGGCCTTAATAGCCTGGCTATTATTACAGTTTTTTTCAACCAGGGACTCCTTATGACTGTCCTCTAAAAAAAAATCCTGTTTGGCTTCCCCCATATGTACCAAAGGGCCTTGCAGGCTTCTCTGAATATCATTCACACTGATCTGAAGACTGGAGGTTGTAGCCTTGATCTCCTTCATGTCCGCAGCCATTTGATGTACTACAGACACCATCTGGGCCTCCTCAGGCACAGCTACCATCTTGCGTGGTGTGGGAGGGGAGTCCGATCTTGGTTCAGTTTTTTTGCTTCTTTTGATTTTGAGGAGGAAGATTCTGAGCTAGTAGGCATCCTGGGAGTTCCAACAATCAGGTGCAGTGTTTTGGGGGGTTTGGATGCTGGGTTTGAAAGGGAAAAGTTTGGGGATTCTCTTTAAGCCACTTCTGAGCCTAAACAGCCTGCATCCACTTAGCTATTGCACCATCTCCCCTGCTTTAACATTTCTTATTCATTTATAATAATATAATATTTATAATAATATTTATATAAAATTTTTATCCCACCCCTCCTGCCCACAGGGCAGCCCAGGGCAGCAAACAACAAATATAAAAAACATTAAAACAATAAAACAGTTAAAACAGTTAAAAATTCCACTTTATGCAGGGAAAGAGAATTCCCTCCCCACCCAACCCCTGCCCCTCGCCAAAGGCCTGGCGGAACAGCCAGGTCTTACATAAACATCGAAATCATGTTTATGCATGTTGCAGGGCTGCATGGGGTGCCAATACAACACCGCAACATGCATACAAAATGTTATAGCGGTGTTACGTGCATGTCTTTTTTCATCCATAGCCTTTATTATTTCTTTTCCTTTATCAGTTCAAGTGATGGCACAAATGACTAGTAAAAATATCACTTTTTTTATAAGCATGGTAGTAAGGAGCAAATATATGCAAGAGAAAGTGCCTTTCAAAGAGTTACTGAATCCACACAGCAAGAATGACAAAGACACTGTTCTGAGTTTGCTCAAAAGCACATTAAGCTGAGTAAATGTTATGCCGCTAAAATGGAAACTTTGCCTACATTAGAGAAATACATCAAGGTGGGCTAGTTCACCTTGATATACACCTCAACCTTTTCTCTCATGAAGCTTATATCTACCTCACTGTGACTAGCTGAACCCCAATAATAATAAATAATAATAATAATAATAATAATAATAATATTGTACTAACCCTGTCTTAAGTGTCATTAATTGGGGCTGGAGCTATTTAGCCAGGGTGCAGGCTCAGTTGTATCAAGGCAGCTTCCCAAGACATTAGACTAGTCTCACATAAGGATTAGTAGTTTATTTGCTGTTAACCAGATAATTTGTCTAAAATAACTTTTGATTAATTTTGTTTTATTAGGTAGAAGATTAAAGTGAGGAATACTTATTGGGTGGTGGTGATGGTGGTTTTCTTTTATTTTTGTTATGAAATAGTAAGGGTGATTAATAAAGCCTCCAAGCTAAAAAAACAACATCTCCTATACATTTAACTCAGGCAACCAGGGTTCCTTTCAAATCACAGGGAGATGTTAGCTAATTACCATTTGTATTGATCAGCTCCCAGTTGTCTCAAAACAAATCACTCTTGTAAAAGCTCTTTATTTCAACCTGAAGCTTAAAAGAAGATTACTACCGTACCCATGTAAAGTAAGTGATTTGTTAACACCATAACTCTGAACTATATATAACACATCTAATATTTATTGTTATAAAAGGAATTCTTGGGAGGCTGATCTGTTGATTTTTCTTGAAGCTTAACTAAACTCTCTAGAAATATGATGGAAAGATTAATTTATCCTTAGCTATTGAGGTTACTTTGTTCCTATAATTTACCTTCGAGAAGACATTTGTGGTATGTGAAACAAAAAGAGACAGAGGGAAACTATGCGACATCGAAATGTAATGGTTTTTCCATACACTTCCTCAAATACCTTTTGACCCAGGATATGCAGCATGTTGAATTTTAGTCTGCCTGTAGCTCTTCAGTGCATAATAGTTTTTGCTTCCCTACCATGAAATAATTTATAAAAAATGCAAGGCTTTACAGATATGGTTAACTGCTTATCCTGGGCAAATTAAATTAAGCCTCTGGAATACAATTTAAACTTTGTCTCACCTAATTGAGCATCTAATGGGTATGGATGAATTGGAGCTACACATAGAAATATTGTTTTTCAAAGCTTTTCCGATTAACATCCCTTCAAATGAGCAAGAGCAAGCATTTACACAGAAGCTTCTGCAAGGAAGCTTAAAATCTATTTCTGAGCCCTGCAGAAGATTTCATTGCTGTAGAAGGTGTCCTGTGTGGATACATCAGGTGTTCACTAGAGCTGAAGTGAATATGTGAATTTGCTGAATTCACTGTATTCAAAGGTTGAATCTGTATTGAATTCATTGTCCAGAACTGAACTGCTTTTTTCAAAATTCTCAGTCCTGCTGTTTATTTGTTCATTGTTGAAGTTGTTTCTGAGCACTAGCCTAAATCTTGGAGGGGATGCCTTTAAGCCTAAGGGTGCTCACAATTCTCTATCCATTAAAGTCAATGGGAGTTGGGCCAGTGACTTCAGTGGGTGCAGGATTCTGCTCTCAATGATCTGTTGTTAATAAGGCAAACTTTTCCTTTATTTCTCCCAACAGGTGCAGATGGAGACAAAGTAGCTCTAAAGATATATTTTATTGGACCAACGTCTGTCGGTGAGACTATGGAAGCTTTCAAGCCACACACGGCTCTTCATCAGGCTACAGATGTGTCGCTCAAAGATTTGTATACCCACTCACAGAAACTGGTCCAATAAAAAATAATAATCTGAACTACTTTGTTTCTATCTATTACTTTTGTGGGACAAACAAGCTAACCACCCCCCTCCCCCTTCCCTTGCCCCCCTTTCATGGACCTGAAGTGTAGGTGAAGCATTAAGTATGGAAGTTCATTTTTAGGGACTCAAAAGCTGGAAGGGAATTTGTCCTCCTCTGTCCCTTCTCTCACCCTTCCACGCCTTCCCTGCTCCCCTAAGCGCCTTCGTCCCTTCTCACTTGCTGCCCCCCATGCCTGGAACTCCCTCCCTGTCCACATCCGCCTTGCACCCTCCCTTCATACCTTCAAATCTCTCCTTAAAACTCACCTCTTTCGCTCTGCTCTGTCTGACTCTTTATCCTGCTGAGCCACTATTCCTATACCTACGATCGGTTTACCCTTATCCTTGCCACATGGACCTGCCTGCTGTCATTCTCATCGTAACCAAGCCAAGTATGTGCACTTGAGACCTTGCATCTTCATGAATGTTTGACCCCTTGTCTCTCCCTCTGTTCCCCTTCCTAAGTCTCTCCCCCAGCTCCTGTCTCTCAGATTGTAAGCCCTAGGGGCAGGGACCATGTCTATTTTATTACTTTGTAAAGTGCCAGGTACACTGCTGGTGCTATATAAATGTTTGTTAATAATAATAATAATAATAATAATAAAAAATTTGGACATTTCCATTCTAAAAGTTCATGGGATGCATGCCCCCCCCCCATTTCCCAACCCTTAATTATACCCATGATTTAAATATTTTTAAGTCATTGGTACATCGTGTGACAGGTTAACCAGTCAAAATGCAAAATGTTTTATTTTATTTTATATTAATAAACAAATAGATAGCTGAGATGGCAAACAGAAAAAAAACAACCAACCCCAAAACCACAACCAAATTCAAGCTTTTACAGGTACACTAACTTAGCATATTTGATGAAGAACACCAATACCCAGACTGAATTCATGAATTTAAGAAACACTATTGATTTCGGCTCTAGAATCACCTGTTGTGACAGAAATACCCCATACCCTCTTTTCCTATTGAGTCATATAGTTGTCTCCGAATACCTGATGTCACTTTTCCAGATGACACTGTGCACCCTCTGAAGCTTTATAACATCTCCAGTGTATGCACCTGGCTATCATATGTAACTTCCTTGCCTCCTAAATACAAAAT
Source organism: Sphenodon punctatus (assembly GCA_003113815.1). Lineage (NCBI taxonomy): Eukaryota > Metazoa > Chordata > Lepidosauria > Sphenodontia > Sphenodontidae > Sphenodon > Sphenodon punctatus. Next base: position 1,352,828 of record QEPC01012550.1, read on the forward strand.
GATATAGGGGAAATCAATTCTAGGCTTATTTGAGTCTTCTGAAACTTCCATTTTAGTTGTATTTTCTAGTTTTCCATCCTAAGTTCTTCACAGTAACAATACTGAAAACTCAGCAGTGAACTTCTTCTTCTTCTTTTTTTTTTTTTTTGCTCATTCCTCAACTTCAATACATTGGTCACCAGTCCTCTTTTTCAGATAATGTTGATCTGCAGATGTTTTCATACGTCTCAAACAGAAAAAGCCCTTCCTTCAGGAGTTAGATTATACTTTATTCATGAAGGGTGTTTTAGTCTCATGAAAGCCCTTCATGAATCAGATTAGGACCATTTTCACACCTTTCCCCCGTGCATATTTTGGCTGCAGGAGGGAATGCGCAAGCCAGAATATGCACGGGGTTCAGCCAGTCTGAAAGCCAAACCCCCCCCCCCGCGGCTTTGCTGGCAAACACACGCAGAGATACAGAGCTGGATTTCCTCTCTTTCTGACTTTCTTTCTTTTGGAAGCATTACACTGACTGACTTTCCTTCACCCACATTTTACCCCATTTACTCTTAGCTACTGAGGTTACTTTGTTCACTTGCAAAGAACTTCACCCCTCTGCTCCTACTTCCATCTCTGGTCAGTCTCTTCCTATAGTCTTCCTGTTCCCTTTGTTTAACCCAAGCTTCATTTCTTGCAGCAGCTCCCTTTGCTTGATTTCCATATTCAAATTTGTGTTTGAAATGTTTTATAATCCTTATCTTAGTTCATCCTCACAACAGCCTTGTCAGGTAGGTGGTCATTATTATGTGGTCATCATTCAAATCAGGTATTTTCAGACGTTACGAGATCATGCTCAACCACAGTCAATACCCTGTGGTGGGGAATGGTCCCGCAATGTCTGTTGGGGAACCGGAAGTTTCCCCCCAGATGTTTACCATGCTCAATCCCCACTGGGAATCACATTCACCACGTGATCGGCTGAATTCGCGGGGCCGGCGCCGATCACATGGTGAAGGAGATTCCTGGCGGGGATGAAGAGGCCCGTCACGTCTGGACGGGGATCATGGCCCGGAATTCCCATCAGGATTCCGGCGCGTGGTCATTTCAGGAGGGCGCTGCAGCTGCATTGGCTGCGGTGCCCGCCTGTCTCCCCAGAGGGCGGGTGGCGAGGGAGTATGGAGGGAGCGTGAACCCTCCCTGATTCCCTGCCAGGATCCCCTGGCATGTCGGTTGGCTGTGCCAGAGTGATCCTGGCAGGGAATCTGAGGGTTGTTTCCTTGACGGGGCGAAACCACCCCATCACATCTGAAAACACCCAAAGTTAATTTTATTGCATAGCATTTGGCCTTAGCAAAAGACATTCAATACACATATAAAAACATATAACAAGAAACATAAATTTATTTATTATAAAATGTGTATGCCACCCTCTCCTGCTAAAAGCATCTCAGGGCAGCTAACAACATAATGCCCCTGGTGGAAGCAGGGGATGGAAGGAAGGATGGTTTGATACTGGTAGAGTGGGTATTGGGATGGGTTAGTAAGGCATATTGTTAGATGTTATTATTATTGAGATGTTAAATGGGAGGGTAGGGTTTTCTTGTGTATTATGATGTATTTGGTGTTGGGTTTCCCCTGCATAGGATAAAAACCCTAATATTGTATTTATTATTGATGTGAGCCACCTCAAGCCGACTTTGGTTGGGAGAGTGCGGTGTATAAATTAAAGATGTAATGAAATGAAAATGAAAATATTAACACAGATTTAAAATTAAAAACCCCACAATAAAACAAACTATCCCCTACACCACTCTCTTATACACATCTAGATGTGTATAAGAGACAGGGAGAGTGCGGTGTATAAATTAAAGATGTAATGAAATGAAAATGAAAATATTAACACAGATTTAAAATTAAAAACCCCACAATAAAACAAACTATCCCCTACACCACCCTAACCCAACCCACCCAGCCCATCACCCTCGGGAAAGGCCCGGTGAAACAGCCAGGTCTTACATGTCTACAGAAAGAGGGGAGGTCAGTGGTCAGGTGGACCTCCGGTAGGAGGGAGTTCCACAGCCATGGCACGGCCACAGAGAATGCCCTCCACAAGGTTGACACCCGAGAAACCCAGGGGACCTCAAGGAGGATGCCCCTGGCCGGCTGCAGGGGCTGATCCAGGATCTGGCAGGTGAGGCGGTCCTGCAGATAGGCCAGGCCCAGGCTGTTTAGAGCTTTAAAGATCAACACCAACACCTTGAATTGGGCCCGGAAGACTATCAGCAGCCAATGCAGAAAGCGAAGCACCGGTGTAATGTGCTCACATCATCACATTCCCGTTAGGAGACAAGCTGCCATGTTCTGCACCAGATGCATTCTCTGAACCAGCACCAAGGGTAGTCCCACGTAGAGTGCGTTACAGTAGTCCAGTCTTGAGGTAATAAAAACATGGACGATTGTGGCCAGATCTGAATCCGAGAAATATGGTCGAAGCTGACACACCAGATGTAATTGGTGAAATTCCCCATTTGCCACAGCCACCACCTGGACATTCAGGTGGAGCTGCAGGTCCAGGAGCACCCCCAGACTCTGAACCTGAGATACCAGGGCAGGACAGACACCATCAATGATGGGGGCCACCACTCCCCCGGCCTTCCCCACAACCATCACCTCTGTCTTGTTGAGATTTAACTTCAGGCGGCTCGCCCTCATCCAATCCCCCACAACCGTCACCAGGTAAGCACTGAGACTGCCGGGCCTGAGTCGGATGAAAAAGAGAGATATAGCTGGGTGTAAATCAGCATATTGATGACACCATACGCCAAACTCCCTAACAACCTCCCCCAAAGGCTGCATATACACATTGAACAAGAGAGGGGACAGGATATAAGCCTACGGGACTCCACACGTGAGGCCCCATGATGAAAAATCACCCAGGACCACATGTTGGGTTCTCCCAGTCAGGAAAGAGCAGACCCATTCAAGAACAGTCCCATCAATCTCTGCCCAGTCCCACAGTCGAGTCACCAACAACTCATGATCAATGGTATCAAATGCAGCTGAGAGATCTAACAGGATCAACAGGGTTGAATGACCCCAGTCCAACTCACAGGAGAGATCGTTGACCAAGGCCACAAGCGCAGTCTCCATGCCATATCCCAGACGAAAGCCAGACTGCAAGGGACCAAGACAATGAATCCGGTCCAGATGCTCCTGCAGCTGTCGGGCCACCACCCATTCAATAACCTTCCCTAAAAAGGGAAGGTTAGAGACCGGTCAATAGCTGGCCAGGATGCCAACGTCCAATGATGGTTTCCTGAGCAGGGGCCACACTACAGCCTCCTTGAGACAGTCCAGCACCCTACCCTCCCCCAGGGCTGTCTCTTATACACATCTAGATGTGTATAAGAGACAGGCCCAGCACCCTACCCTCCCCAAGGTAAGAGCTGACAATCCCCGCCAGCAACTGCCCTAATGTCTCCCGGCTGGCCTTGATCAGTCAGGACGGACATAGATCTAGCTCACAATAAATGGATTGAACAGTCCCAAGAGCATTCCCCGCATCTGAGGGCAACACATCTTGAAATTCATCCCACAAAACGGGGCTTCTACTGCCTCTGGCTCACCTACTGCTAAAAATGTTGCATCAAAACTGTGGTGGATTTGAGCAATTTTATCCTCAAAAAAGTCCACAAACAAATCATAGCAGGCATTTGATGATTCTAAATTCAGGTGGAGGGAGGCTGGACTGACCAGCCCCCTCCACCAGGAAAAGATCCGCAGAGCGGGACTTAGCAGACACAATGAGGGCAGCAAATAAAACTTCCTTTACTGCTTGCACTGCCACGGCATAGGTACGCAACCAGACTCTATGCCGCAATCGGTCAACTTCAGCATGCGAGTGACGCCGTCGCTCTAACCACCGCCCTTCCTGCTTCATCTACCGGAGCTCCTCCATATGGAGGACAAATAATAAAAATACTACAAATAGCAAAATAATAAGAATTAATACTACATAAAACTCACAGAAACATACCAGCATTAAATCCAGACCAAACCTAGCCCTTCAATGGGCATTAAGAAGGAGTAGTCCCAGACCCTGCTAGAAATTCACTTGAAGGGTAAAGATCACTGTCCTTGCCCTTCGGCGGACATTGAAAGCAGACTGTCCCAAACCCTGCTGAAGCTTCCATTAAGGAGTAGAATCTGATGAGTCAGTCACACAAAGTCCTTGCCCTTTAATGGGCACCAGGAGTGGACAATTGCAAACCCTGCTAGAGGTCAGCCACTAATTAGCTATTCAAATTCAAATCAAATTTATTCAGCTTGGCCCATGCCACTATCTGAAAAATATACACAATAAAAATACAATATACAATGATACTACATACGCCCAAACAGGGTGATATCCATGAACCTCCACTCACCAAATAATATGGAATAATGATCCCCAAAACCACATCCACCAGATCCCCAAGACAAGGTACTACTACCTATATCCTCTGGTTTAACAAGAACCAAACCTTATATATAGGGTCAGCAATTTAAACCATGTTAATAAACCCACTAACCAAATACAGGAGCTCTAAATTAATAATGCATTGTTGTTATTGCAGGCCCAACTCTAGGTCTTCTGATGGCTTCAGCTTTGAAGGCAAAAATTGCCAAGTTATATAAAATAGTCTTACCCCAAGTCATAATTTTTGTTGTCTTATAATTTATAACCATTCTTATCACATAGTTGGGAAAACTTAGTCAAGGCTCTTTGTAGCCGTATTGGGGTTCTAGCAATGATCATAGCATCATCTGCAAAGAACAATATCCTACAGGTATTGTTCAGCAGGTGCGGGGAATGAAAATCAGGACTACGCATCCCGGTATAATATCATTAATATATAAATTAAATAAAGTTGGTGCCAGAACACAACCCTGACATACACCTTTTTGTGTAAAAACCAAAATTCTGTCAATTCCCCTCTTAAATCATACTGGACCTGCACCCAGGTATTCTGATGTAAAGATGATATAAAATTCAAGAGTGGGAGGTCTAAGCCCAACCTAGTGGTCATCATTATTATTTCCATTTTACTGACAGCGAATCAACATCACTGAGAGAGCACACCTCTGACATTAAAGTCAATGGGAGTTTTGCCATTGAATTTAATGCTAGAGGATTGCCCTGCCAGTGCGTTCATGGCTAGAATGGGATTTGAACCCTGGTCTCCTATGTCCACTTATTAAGCGGCACTGGCTCTCCAACATTTCAGATTAGATACCCTTTTCCCTTTCCTCACAGTTTCTCTTATCTGCCTTCAAAACATTTTCAGAGAAGACATGGTTTTCATGAAGAATTCCAGTTATGTTAACGTCACTGTGTTGCACTATATTGTATTGTTCTGCCATGCATTTGTTCATATCTTTAAACTGTTAGCACTGCAAAACAGGAGTTGTTCATTATGTGCAGGAGATATTCAACCTACAGAACAAATGATCAGCTTAATTTTAAAATTAAGACTAACAGAAAAGCAATATCTTGTATGAAGTTATGTGTGTGTGTGTTGCTAGGGAAGTTATCTATGCTTGGGATGTAAGACTGATACTGGATTTCTCTCTTACATCATTCTTCACATCTGTGCAAATAAGAAACCGGTGAATGACTCTCTTGCGGAAATGAGCTATGAGGTTTCTCATTCATAGAGAAACAAAACCTAACTCCTGAATAAGAGCGGTAATTTACTTGAAGTGGAAACTCTATTCCAGTAAGAGAGAACACCCACACTTGGCCTTGTAAGTTCCTGCGAACAAGAACCAAACCTTATATATAGGGTCAGCAATTTAAACCATGTTAATAAACCCACTAACCAAATACAGGAACTCTAAATTAATAATGCATTGTTGTTTTTATTGCAGGCCCAACCCCCGCTGAGCCAGGGAACTTCCAGGGACCTGCGGGGAGAAAAAGACATCAGTGAGCCCTGCGGGGTGGAGGGGAGCGAAGTAGCTGGTCACGTGGGCCAGCTTGTCCCCTACCCAGAAGTGGCTGGGAGCTATATAGCCCAGCTCACAGTGGCTCCACCTGGATTCACACCTGTGCTGTGTCATCTGCTGCTGAGGGGGGGTCCACTGCTGTTTTCCACCGCTGCTCCGCTCCCACTGGGCCGGGGGACTTCCAGGGACCTGCGGGGAGAAAAAGACATCAGTGAGGTGGGGGGGAGCGAAGAAGCCGGTCATGTGGGCTGGCTTGTCCCCTACCCTACCCAGAAGTGGCTGGGGGCTATATAGCCCAGCTGCCAGCAGTTCTGCTGCAGTCCATGAGCCAAAGGTCCATGGCCAAAGGGTGCAGCACTTAGGGGCACTTCAGGGTCACAGGGGACCATGAGGGGGGTTGTTAGCAGGTAGGGGTGTTGCTTGTTCAGGGTTGGGGAGGAAGGGTGGGGGAGTGTAGGAGGGGTGGTTACAGAATAGGGTGGGTTGGGTGGGGGAGGGGTCCAGACGCAAAACCCTGCTGGCAGCAGGGAGAGGCATAGGGAGGTCACCTGGTGGCAGGGTGTACCTGACCCCTTGTGAGAGAGGGAAGTTGGGGGGGTATGTCTTGTGCTGGCCCCTGGTGGCAGCAGGATGGCTGGGTGGACTGGGGGGTGGGTTGGGGGAGGAGTGGTAAGGAGAATGAGGGAGGTGAGGGGCCATTGGGCAAACAGCCAGGTTTAGGGGGCTGGGATTGGGTGGATGGTGGGGGAGGAGTGGCCATAGGGGTGGTTCTTGAACATGAATGGTATGGTCCACGGGGATGGATGGCTCACGCCCCTAGGAGACCTAGGTGCCTGCTGGAGGTGCACCATGCCATCCCCCTCTGGGGTGGAGGGAGGAGCTAGGTCCAAGGTCTACTACCTGTGAGGAGCTGCTGATGTTAAACGCGAGGTCCATTGTAAACAAGGCCCCAATTGTCCGGGATTTGATCCTGGATGGGGCGGTGGACCTTGTGTGTATTGCGGAGACCTGGCTGGATGAGGCCAGGACCTGGCTGGACCAACTTTAGCGGACCTCGTTCCGGCCGGATATGCCATACAGCACCAGCCCCGCACAGGCAGTTGGGGAGGTGGTGTAGTGATTATTTTTTAGAGAGGACTGGCCTGTTAGGAGATATCCAGTCCAGGAGATTGCAGGTATTGAGGCCCTCCATGTGGTGTTTGATTTGGCTGGGGGCACATTAGGGGTACTGCTGGTATACCGGACCCCTTCTTGTCCAGCAGCATTCCTTGCCACTCTAGCAGAGTTGGCCACGGAGGTGGCGCTGGGCTCCTCCAGGACTTTGGTCCTGGGGGACTTCAGTGTCCATGCCGATGCCGGCCTTGTAGGAGCAGAGTGAGAATTCATGGCCGCCATGGCAACCATGGATTTGTCCCAAGTGGTCAACTGCCCGACCCACATGGGTAGGCATACGCTTGACCTGATCTTCAGTTCTGGCCTTGAGGCAGGTGGTCCGGTAGTGGGGGAGGTTAGGACTATGCCTTTGTCATGGACAAACCATTATCTCCTTCAGGCCAGCCTCTCAGCACACCACCTCCAGAAGGGGATGGGACCAGTTAGATTGGTCTGCCCTCAGAGGCTGATGGAACCCCAGCGGTTCCAAGAGGTCCGTAGGGAATTAACCTTGGACATGGACAGTCACTCTGTCGATGAGATGATCCAGCATTGGAACAGCTTGCTGGGTGAGGCCATTGACAGGGTGGCTCCGAGACGCCCCCTGGTTTACTGAGGGGCTGCGGTGTATGAAACAGGTAGGCAGGAGGCTAGAGCAACGCTGGCGTCGGACTCACTCTGACTTCGACCGACTTCTCCATAGGGCCCATTTGCGGTCCTATGTTGAGGCTGTGAGGACAGCAAAGAAGGAGTTCTTTGCTGCCCTCATAGCGTCTGCAAAGCAACGCCCGGCAGAGCTGTTTCAGGTGGTGCGGGGGCTGGTCAGTCCAGCCTCCCTCCGCCTGGATGAGGACTTGTCCCAGGCCCGCTGTGAGGAGTTTATCACCTACTTTGCAGACAAGATCACTCGGATTCAGAGTGACTTTGACACCGGGTTGGGGGCAGTAGGTGGTGAGCACAAGGTTACGGAGGCCCTGTCTGGTCCAACTTTGTGGGGGGAGTTTCAGGAAGAGATGCCAGCCAATGCAGTGGATGTCCTGGGGTCTGTGAGAGCCACCAGTTGTGAACTTGATCCATGCCCATCCTGGTTGGTGAAAGCCTCCAGAGAGACATTGAGGATGGTGTTGGCGAGAGTGGTTAATGCATCCCTGCAGCAGGGGAGGTTGTCACCCAGTCTCAAGGAGGCTGTGGTGCACCTCCTGCTGAAGAAACCATCATTAGATGTGGACGCACTCGCCAGTTACCGACCTGTCTCTAACCTTCCTTTTTTAGGGAAGGCTATTGAGCGGGTGGTGGCGATCCAGCTCCAGGTGCATCTAGATGACATCGGTTTCCTAGACCCTTTTCAATCTGGGTTCTATCCCAGCTATGGCATTGAGACAGCATTGGTGGCATTGGTGAACGATCTCTGCCAGGAGATGGATGCAGGATGGTCTACATTT
>QEPC01012550.1:1361557-1422015 GCA_003113815.1 Sphenodon punctatus
TGGTTCCGCTCATTCCTCTCAGGGAGAAGCCAGCAGGTGGTGTTGGAAGCTGACACATCTTGCCCCTGCGCCTTGTCCTGCAGCATTCCGCAGGGTTCCATTCTGTCTCCTTTATTATTTAATGTATATATGCAGCCCTTGGGGGAGGTTGTGAGAGGGTTCGGGGTGCGATGTCACCAATATGCTGATGATACTCAGCTGTACCTTTCTTTTTCAGTTGACCCAGACCCTGCTGTCTCGTTGCTATCCCAGTGTCTGGAGGCTGTGCCAGATTGGATGTGGCAGAGCAGACTGAAGCTCAACCCCGATAAGACAGAGGTGATGGTGGTGGGGAGGGCGAGGGAGGTGTCGGCCCCCCTGAAAGGGGAGGTTCTCCCTCCTATAGCTCAGCAGGTTCAGAGTCTGGGGTTGGTGTTGGACTCAGATCTCCACCTGGATTGACAGGTGGAGGCGGTGGCGAAGGCCACCTTCCACCAGTTGTATCTAGTGCGGACGGAGGCTGCGTCCATATGTCTCCGGGCCAGACCTGGCCTCCCTCATCCATGCCTTCGTCACCTCGAGGCTGCTAGTGCAGAATGCGGCGGCCCAGCTCCTGACGGGGACGGGTCGTCAGGAGCTTTTAACGCCTGTCCGGACTCTGCATTGGCTGCCAATAGCGTGCTGAGCCAGGTTCAAGGTTTTGGTATTGATCTATAAAGCCCTTCACAGTCTGGGCCCCTCAAACCTCAGGGATCGCCTCGCCCTCCATGTCCCATAGCAGCTCCTTCGGTCTGCCGGGGGTGCCTTCCTGGAGGTCCCCCATGTTAAGCAGGGGGCCACAATGGAGAGGGCAATCTTGGTAGCCGGGCCACGTCTTTGGAACTTCCTCCCGGAGGAAGCTCGCCTGGCCCTGAGCCTTTTGACATTCCGGCGAGTTTGTAAAACCTGGCTGTTTGCCCAGGCCTTTGGGGAGGGGGGGGGGGAGGCGGGGTTAGGGTTTTATCTCTCCCCTTACCTTTTTATTTTTATTTGTTTATCCCGACCCTGTTTGGGTTTTTAAATTGCTGGATTTTTTAAAATGTGTTTTATTTTTTTTAATATTGTTTTTTGTTGAATTGTACAATGCCTCGGGATGCCATTGGCATGGGGGGCGACTAATAAATGCATTAAATATATAAATAATAAATAAATAAAGATCAAAGTAGCAATGGTGTTGCGTGGATGGATTATCCTGGAACAAACGTCAGTCCTGGATACATCATTTCCTGTTTGTCATATCTATTTTTGAGTGACCATAGAGGTGTGGGCCAGTGAGTCCTGGAGCAGACTTCCTTCTTCACTCCATGTTACTTCAAGAACATCACATGCAGGAATACAACAAGGGCACTTCTCCATGACATTTGCACTGTGGAAAATGTCTCAATAAAATGGGGAGAGAAAGGGATAGTCAATTGCAGAGGTATCTGCAATTGTGTGAATGCACTGTGATAGGATAGGACAAACAGATTATATGGAACACATAGGCAGTTTGAAAGGGAAGAGGGTTGTATGAATAAGCCCTCACAGCATGGTTTTCAAGATGTTTAGTGCTAGTGCTAATCCTTAATCCCATTGAATTCAATGGCTAGTGGTGGCACTTAACACCTTGGAGATCACATTCTAATGGAAAAATCAAAGGAGGTGATGTCCTTTAAAAAGATACTAAGGGAGTGGCTCTCTCTCTCTCTCATTTCAGATTAAGTCAATATATTTTAGCTAGAAAAAATACACTTTCTCTAATCCTACATCTCATTCTAGAATGATAAATCCATGATAACTTTTTTCATCATCTTTACAGACCTCTGATCTGGGGTGTCCTCAGTGGAGGAGTTCTCTCCATTTAAAGAGAGAGGGCGAGGGGCAGGGGGTGTTTTTAGTTGTGTAGGGTTTTAACAACGTATTTTATATTTGTATTTTATGCATTATTGTAAGCCATTCAGGGGATAGGGTGGGATAGAAAAACAAACAAACAAACAACTAAATAAATAAACTTGTCTCCTATGCAAAATGGGACTCTCTTTGATTTTCAATCAGTTTTATTGTAATCCGTTGCCAGATTGTAGTGCATAAGGTTTTCCCAAGAAAGAAATACCTTCCACTCTTTGGACAAATAATCCACCTTATTTCTGCTCCTAACATGTAAATTAGCTAGGAGAATAAACCAGCTGTTACAGAAAACTCCATTTTCATTGCCTGGCTTTTTTAAAAATTGGGAAAATGGGCACCAGAAGCTGTCAGCCAATGGAACTGAGAACCAATCTGCCGATCTATGGTGAAACAGTTCTTGAACCAGAATTGGATTCATGTGTTCCAATGAAAACCAGGTGAATCTGAGTTTCCCATCCCTAATAAATAGACAAGAAATAACAATGGCAGTTTTGCTACTACATGGGCAGGTTTTGGCTTCAATGAACTATATTAAGGGCTGTAATTCACTTACCTGTAGAAACTAAGACACACTTGCTCATTGATAGCTCTCTCAGAACTCTCCTGCATTTTGTACTCTGATGGATTTTACGTCTCCACTGATCTTCTACTTGAAGAAATAATAAATTAAAAAATCTAGCTGTGTATTTCAATGTCCTATTTCTGATATAAAAATACATATCTGCAAAACCCACTTTAGAACAGTTTTAAAAGATAATGTTTTAGAAGTAACTTTTTTCAAAACTGTATCCCTATTTAAATATTTGCATCTTTTTTTTTCTTTTTTTTTTAAAAAAATATTTATTTATTTCCTTGGTCTTGTATCCGGCACCCTCCTGCTCACAGAGCTTTTTAAGGAAAGCTCTTCATTACTACACTTGTTTATGTGGGTCTTGGATTGCAGTCTGCCCAAAATGAATGACACAGGGTAAAAACCAGCTCAGGGTAGCAGTCCATGAGGGACAGGGTCCAAACCATGTCCGGGTACTGATCACACATGTCTGTGCCTGGCTGCCATCCCGCAGGCTGCAACAGATGTGCGGCCATCAAGCCTCACCCTTCGCTGCTCCCAGTGTCCCACCCGGCACTATGATGGGCAGCCATGACAGGTCACAACAGATGTACTAGCCTTCTGTGGCCCAGTCAGGTAGGCCTTAGGCTGTGACCTCAGGGGTTTCCTGAGGTCAGAACCCAGGATAGCTGCCAACACAACCCAGGATAACCCCGGCCCAACAACTGGGGGTGCAAAAACAGATGAACTGGTGGCTTGCAGGCGAAAGCAGACCACCATCACATGTTTTTACCCAAAGATGCTAATGCTAGTGTGCAAAAAACTTAGTAGAAAGACTAATCTGTTTCCCCTTTTTATATGATTTCCATTTCAAGGTCTTCTTTTCTCCAATTAGTTTCCCCAAATTGATTGTTTAATGCATAACTAAACTTGAACGTGCTCTCTCTGTCTTGCTGATGGGAAAATTACAGTTCATTTCATTCAAGCTATGGTGCTTACATTGTACACTTATCAACTGGTGATATTTTAGAAATCTGTAGGGCAGCTGGTCTGCTTTTCCTCAATGGCAATGCTAGAGACAGTTTTATTGATAAATGTGGTCCCTCTTTTTGTACACCTAAAATGTAATTTATTTGTTTATCATCACTTCAGCATTTTCCTTGCTTGATGCTGTCAGTTATCTTTCCATGCGCTGTACTAATGCCAAGCATATTATTGCTGAAATTGGGAGGTCTGGACCTGCATGGAGAAAGGGAGTTATTCTCTCCAGAGTAACTAAAAGAGCAGATGTTGAAGTTTTTGTTATATCTATTGTCAGTGTCACATTAAGGGTGCAAACCTCACTACATTGGGTATTTTCAGACGTTACGAGATCACAGTCAACCACAGTGAACCACGGTCAATTTCGCTGTGGGGCCAAAGCGCCCTGAACATCTGTTCGGTGGCCACCAGATGTTCACCATGGTCAATACCCACATGGGGTAAATTTCAAGCACACTTCTGGGGCTCCCCACTGGACAATCTCCAGAAGCATGGTCAAAGAGATTCCCGGCAGGAACCACCAAAAAGTAACGTCTGGATGGCAATCACCGGCCGGAACCAAAGAAAATGATCCCCAGCCAAAGACAAAGCACGCAGCGTTGCTGCCGGACAACCAGCAACAACACAGCCACCAGAGGGAGATTTAAAGGGAAATCTGCAGCAGGGAAGTGTGGCGGGATGGAGCGAGGAGGGAGGCAGAAGAGAGCGGCGGGAGAGAAAGCGTGGGTGGAGGAGGCAGTGGCAGTGGCAGTGGGGGAGGGAGCACAGGAGGGGGAGGGTGCACATGTACACGCGGGTGAAATAAACCATGGTTGCACTATATTGCCTTCCGTGCCCATTATTAGGGGACAGGGGTGGGGTGGTGGGGTACCGGACCCCCTCCCGTGTAGAGGCTGGCCCAGGGAACCCCCAGGGGTGAGTTGGGGTGGTAAAGCTCTCACACCTCGGCCTCCCGACTGATATGCCTCGCCAGGGCATCCCAGATGTGCTTGGCATAAAGGTACTCCCGGGGGTTCTCGGTGTTCACGTACAGGGGCACCGGGCCAGGGGGCCGGTTGGGCTCAAGGTATTCCAGGGCTGCCCCCTTGGTCTCGCACATGTTGTGCAGCATGCAGCAGGCAACAATCACCAGGGCTGAGGTCTCCACAGTGTAGTCTAGCCGGCCAGCGAGGCTCCTCCAGCGCTGCTTGAGGGCCCCGAAGGCTCGCTCCACCACGGTCCTGCTGGAGCACAGGCGGGTATTGTATAGCACCTCTGCAGGGTTATGTGCGACTGGGTAGACCTTCATTAGACACTGGGTGAGGGGGTAGGCAGGGTCGCCCAGGATACAGGGGGGCATCGGTACCCCCTCGATCCAGGTCATCCTCATGTCAGCAAAGTCCCCCCGCAACATCCGGGCATAGAAGGGGGAGATGGTCATGATCCGGGCATCATGACTGCGGCCAGAGTTGCCCATGAAGATGTCGATGAACCGGCCCCAGTGATCCACAACCGCCTGCAGCTGCAGGGAGTGATACCCGTGCCTGTTCACATACTCTGCAGCCTCCCCTGTGGAGGGATGGAGGATCTCTATGTGGGTGCTGTCCATGGCTCCCATGCAGTTGGGGAAGCCTCTGGCCACAAATCCTGCCATCAAGGCCCCCTGGTCCACCATCTGGATCGTTCTGTCCAGGAGCACATCCTCCACAGCCTCGCACACATCCCAGAGGATACAGGCAACAGTGCTCAGGCCTACCTCAAAGTGCTGGGAGATGGACTGGCAGGAGTCGGGCATAGCTAGGGCCCAGACCCCTATAGTCACCCACTGGACCATGGGGATCCTCATGTCACTCAAGCCAGGGCGTAAGGAGCTCAGCGAGCCGGAGCAGGGTGAGCTTCTCCATCCTAAAGTGGGCCCTCTAGGCTGCCTCATCCCACTGGACCAGCGCCCTGGCCCACCAACCCTGTGCCCACTCAGTGACCCATATCCACCTGTTGATGGGCATAGCGAGCAGGGCTGCCTAGCGCATGGTCTCCCTCCCCCATTGGAGGCGCCCGGCCACCTCGTGAAGCACCGTGGGTTGGGTTCAGCCCCAGCTCACAGCCTGCCAGTCTTCCCCAGAGAGCCTCTGTGCCCTGAGCCAGGCAAGGGCTTGCCTGTGCCCATGGTGGGCCCTGCGGGCCCTTGCAGCTCTCCAGGCCAGGGAAACCCACAGGCGGGTGCCTAGGTGCAGCTCCGCGGTAAGGAGGTGCAGCTGCTCAGTGTAGTTGCGGTACCACTCGGCCGTGAGCGTGAGGTGCATCCAGTAGCTGGCTGCCCAGTCCCACTCCATGGTGGTGGGGACCCCGGGGGTTGGGGCATGGTTATGTTGGTCCAGTGATGACCTGGGTGGCCCGGGGTCCCGCTCCCAGCCGGGCGGGCCTCCCAATGCAATTCTGGTGTCCGTGGGCATGCGGTTGGGTGCACCTGCTGTCCTGGCATGGGGCCTCGCACCTGCATGGGCGCGTGAGGCTGTGCACTCCCTGTGCAGCTGCATGCCTTCAGCCATCAACCCCACCCCCCTCTCCCTGTTTGCAACACCATGTCCTTGCCGTCCTGATTAGCCATCCTGTTCATGCGCTTGTTTTCTGCAGGTGTGCTGGGTCCGCACCCCACACCTCGCTCTGTTGCGATACAAAGTTGCATCCTGTGGCCACCTGTCCTGTCCTTGGGACTCCTCAGTGACCCCTCCAGCCTTGCAGGGTATATGTGCCCCACTGTGCATGGTGTTATTCTCCCTGTCTAGCTGGACCATGGCTGGTTGTGCATCCACTGGGCTCCCGGTTCCTGGCCCCCATGGGGCCCTGCATAGCTGGACCTTCCGCGAGACCATGTCCCTGTGTGACTTGTGGCATACCCTGGCCGTGCAGCTGCTTCTGGGCTGCCCGGACAGCCATTCTGGATGCTTATGCGAGCCTGAGCTCTGGTCTTTGCTACTTTGGCTATGAGGTGAACGCTCGTGATTGCTGGCTGCATGCGGAGACTCTGGGACTGGTTCCCTTCCCCAATGGGCACATCCCGGAGATGAGGTGCTCTCATGTGGCCTGGGCCATGGCTAAGACCATGTCTGTGCTGTCTGTGTGCAGTCTGGCCACCTACACAATTTGCCTTGTGGAGGGGGGCCCTGCCTTGGCCGTGTCCTACTTTGGCTGTGTTCATGGGGCCCGTGGGTACCAGCACTTCCATGGGACGGTGTACCACCGGCTGTTGGAGCTGGAACAGCTTCCGTGGTCCCCTGCTGCTGACTGCTGTGTGTCTGAGCCTACCGCAGCGGAGCTGTCGGTGCTGTCGGGCGTGTGGTCCCGTTCGGATGTGCAGTTGGGGCTGTCCATGCAGGATCCCTTCGAGGCCTACTACCTGATCACCCACCACATGTCCCTGTTGGGGTACCACTGGGGCATGATCCATTGGTCCCACCTGGTTCATCAGGTGGGGCACCCAGCCCCTGAGCCCACTGTGGCCCCCAGCAGCTGGCTGTAAGTCCCGGTGTGCCTCCGGGCCCCCCGGTTGCCTGCCCCCATGTGGGCGCCCGCCCCTTCCCGGGGGCCGATTTCTGCTGGCTGCTCCCTCCTTGATGTCGCTGCCATGCTGCTGTGCTGCCTGCTTCCTGGGGTGCTGCTGCCCCTGCCTATGTCTCTGGGCCCCTTCCGGCCCCCACCCCCCATCTGCCTCCACATCCGGTGTTCCCCTTCGTGGTTGCCATCCCCAGTGCCTGGGTCTGGCACTCTGCATGGCCTCACTGACCCGCCTGTGTCCAGTGGGCTGTCTCCACCCACCAGTGCTGCCACCTGCAGCCCCAGCCCCCACCCCCTTTGGGTGCTTGTGTGACCTTGGGGTTCTGGGACCCCCAGCCTGCCCCTCCCGCCTTCCTCTGGGGGGGGGGTTGCGTCCTTGGACCTGCTGCGCTGCACCGGCTCTCCTGCCTACCCTCCATCAGCTCCTCGCCAGGGTGTGGGGTCTGCGTGTGCCTCCTGGACTGTTCCCAGTCCACTTGCTGTGCCGTGTGGGCTCCCGCTGTGCCTTGGTCCCGAGCTCCTGGGGCCTCCCACTCCGGGACTGCCTGTGTTGCTGTGGGGGTGCCCGTGTGGACAGTTCTGCTGTGGGGGTTGTGGTTGCCGTTGCCTGTGTCCTGCCCTGCCCCTTTGCAGTTACCCCCCCTCTTCCCTGTTCCGCGCCCCCCACCCATGCCCAGTGTGCCTTTTGTGTTGTCCGGGCGCCCGTGTCCCCCTTCCCTTCCTTTCCCTTCTGTGTGTGTGTGTGTGTGTGTGTGTGTGTGGGCGTGTGCTTGTGCTGTGTGTTCCACTGTGCCCCGCTGTCTTTGTGCCTGTTGTGTGTGGTACCTGTCCGGCTCTTCTCCCTCTCCCCCCTCCCTTCCTGTTTCCCTTGTGTGGGCATTCCCTTTTGACTTCGTTTGCCCTCAGGCAGTCATGTCTGTGTCCCGCCCCTGCCCGGCGGATTCTGGGTGTTTTGACCATGGCTGGGAATCAGTGTCACGTCTGTTGCGCTGCCCCGGTCTGTGATCTGCTGACCTGATTCCCTGCCATGGTCCCGGTCCTGTCACATCTGTTCGGGGCTTTTATTCACCCTGGGGGGTGGTTGTTCAGTTTACCCCCACCGGGAATCCACTGTGGTGAACTGGGCACCCGTAACGGCTGAAATCACCCACTGAATCACTGGATCCACTCCTTTTGATTTTAAAGACTGAGGATCACACTGCAAGTATATTAGAGCTCAACTTCAGTGAAACAGTACATGTAACAAAAGCATCAATTTTACTAGAAATGGACTGAAACCTATGTCCCAGATTCAAACCTCCTTGATTTTGGGGAGCTCATGATAAATCCAACCTCTGTATTTCCCAATTTCTAATCCATTTAACATTTCTCTGTTTTAATTCCTGAAATTTTGTGACATTAAGGCTACTTTTAGATGTCCAAAAACCCTGTGGAAAGCAGTTTAAATGTTTCATTTGGGGTACCACGTGGTATCGCAATTCCGACATCACAGCAAGCCCACTGTAACCCAGGCCACCACTAGTTGCTTCCCAGACATACCTATTATCTGCATATCTGAGAGAACCAAATCTTTTGGTGGTCCTCTTTGACTCACTCTTATGCTGTAAGTAGGTATCTCAGAGTGCACTTAGAACTCTAAAGTAAAATGTATTATAAAGTGTAATAGTAATGCACTTAGAACTGAATCCTCATTCCTAGAGAACAAGCAACATTACAGAGTCACCATTGGATAGAATTCTTTCACTAAATGTGCATAATCTTTACTCCATATTTGAGGTGGTCAGGGCTAGGGTTGCCACTATCTTGAGGTTTAACCTAGGGCTGAACCAAATAGTACTTCCAGGTATTCAGACTGATTTTCCAAGTTCCGAATAGTCAGTCTGAGTACTCGGAGGCAATTCGATGTTCTTGCCGAAGCTTCGGACTTCAGAGACCAAAGCACAGAATGTTGGAAAACTTTGGAAACTTCTGAAAACTTCTGAAAACGTTGGAGCCACCTTGGCGCCTCAGCAGGTGTTATCATGCGCAGCAGCTTCCGCCATTTAATTTCCTAGCCAATCAGGGTGTGCACAATGTGCACAACAACACATCCACCCCCATCCTTCTTCCCCCTCCCCCTTAATTGCCTAGCCAATCAGGGTGCACAACAACATTCTGCAGTCCTTCCTCCCTCCCTTCCCTCATACAGTATATAACGGGCTGCAATGCAGCAGTCTCTTTGTGGTGTGGGAAGGAGAGGGAAGGAGTGGAGGAGTTGAGGAGAAACTGTTAAAAAATAGAAAATAAAATATATATAGTGCATACACACATTACACACACTTGGGGTGGAAATACATAGGGTGGGAATTGGGAGGGCATAGGGTGGGTGAAGAGAGAGAGAGAGAGAGAGAGAGAGAGAGAGAGAGAGAGAGAGAGAGTATAGTAGTACTTAGGTTTATAAATTAGATAGGATTTAGGATAGGATTTGTTGTTATTAGGCTATATATTTAAGTTATAGGATATCATTATATATAGTATAGTTTAGGAATAGGATAATAATATTTATAGTTAAGGATATAGGAGTAGGGTATCTATATTTTATTATGTATATAGTCAGGGTTAGGTTAGACTAGGCAGCATGTCAGAGGAGGAGAAGAGGGCAATGGAGGAGTCTGAAGCAGAGGTCCAGGTGGTGGAGGAAGTGGAGGCACGGCATGTGCCTGTCAGGCGACAGTGCCAGTAGGCACTGAGGTCTGCAATGTGGGACCACTTCTCCCAACCCCAGGGAATGGCCCACACTTTAGCTCTGTGCTCCCACTGCAATGGGGAGGTATGGCATGGGAGACAGAGCAGCACCTCCGCCCTCCGTAGCCACCTTTCCAGGTCTCATGGGATAGTGCTCAGAAGTGGGAGAGTGTGGGCAGGTGGCAGGCAGCAGGGCCAGTGAGGAGGGAAAGCTGCACCTGTCAGGTGAAGGAGGCCCTCGTTCTCCTCCTCCTCAGCAGCAGAGGCAGAGGAGGCTGGCCCTGCACAGGCTGAGGAGTTGCCCCTGCCCCTAGAGCTGCATGGCCTGACTTGTGCTATCGAGACTGGACGTGCAGCTCTGAACCAACTGTCTCAGGCACGTGACTCCTTAGCGGAGCGGCATCGTGACCTGGGACATTGTCAGGCAGAGAACGCGGCTTACTGTGCATACATGAGGAAGACATGGCAGGCCAACGTTGCATTCTGCCGGGCCCTGGTGGAGCATGCCAGGGAGGTAGCCCGGAGGTAGTCTGCAGGTGCCCCCACCACCAGACCTCCCACCAGTACCAGCACTGCCACCCAGGACTCTCCCCTATCCCAGGGTTCCCAAAGGGATACCTGCCCCTGCTCCTGCCAGGGACCCTGGTGAGGCGTCTTCTACTGCTCCTGTGGTGGATGTCAGTGCCTCCTCCTCTGAGTGTGCCAAACAAATCAAAGACAACTGAGGGTTCCTCCAGTCTCCGCCCTCAGATGCTGTCTCCTCTGACTGAGTTAGGCTAGGTCACGTAGGTAGTTCTCAGTATTACTTTAGTTAAGGTAGACGTAGTTAGATAGGATTAGATGTAGGTTAGGTGTTTGTTATAGTTGGGTAGGATAATTTATTTTTAAAAAAGAAAAAAGAAACTCCCCTCATGCACTGGTACTTTGTCATGGTTGTGGGAGCTTAATTTCCTTCTGTCCTTTACAGTCTCCAAAAACTCTTCATGGCATCATCATTAACAGAGGGGAAACCAAAGAACTGGGCCCCACTGTCCTCCCCCCAGCCCAGGCTAAAGGTCCATCAACTGCAATGCATTAGCCACTCTGGTGCAGCCGTGCAGCGTACGTGATCTCATTTGGTATGCCACATGAAGCAGCTAGAAAGCGGCCGGGCTGGGACACTGTGTGATCTGATGAGAGAGATGCTACGTAAAATTCCTCTCTCTTATGTAATGGGGCTCCCACCCAGAGGTAGCATGCTGCAGAGAAATGCATGCAGTTAAGTGTCTAGTGCCATGCCAGGCAGGGGCAGTGGGTGATCTTTTCAAAAGTACCCACTTATTCCTCCCCCCTGTATCAGTTACCTCACCATGGGGCACCACCAGGCTAGGAGCAGCCAGCCAAGACTGAACTGATGATAATGCAGCTTCCAATGGCACTCTGGTCAGGCAGGGGCAGTGGGCAATCTCATGTTATGTTTCTCTCCCTCCTCTGAAATGGGGCACCAGAGCCAGAGTGACACACTTTTGAAATAAGCACTACAGGAAACATGAGTGAATTTTAAATTTAATTTCCAATTTTATTCATTTGGTTTTCTTAGAAAACAGCACACTAGACTGTTGTCATCATTCCTCAGAGGAAGGTGAAAAACGACAGCAAACTCCCCTAAAACCTACATTACTTAGGAAAAAAGAGGATTTTGCTGTTAAAAAAATCCCTTACTGACTTCAAAGAATGGCTGTCAGACAAACATCCCTGAGGAAAAAGCTAGTGCTTTCTACTTTTGAATTATTAGGCCAATCATTCTATTCAGGGCAGGAAGACAAGGGTGAGTGAGTGTGTGCAATCCACTGCATTGTCCCATCATTCTGCAACAGGCAGAAAAAAACCCAAAAGCTATTAGTAGAACCAACAAACCAGCCTAAAGCATTTACTACACATTCTGAAACTAACTGTATAGTTAAGCACCTTCAAACAACAGTAACAGTGCACAAACAATTAAAAAACTCAACCTTACCACAGTAATAGAACATTATTAAACTTTAGGAAGTGCAATTCATGAACTACTACAGTGCAACTGCAACACTAACAATTTATTAATGAATCAAACCAGCCACACAGGATTCCGCCCATCCCAGGTTTCACCCAGGGATAGATGCCCAGCCCTGCCCTTGCCGGGGACCCTGGTGAGCAGCAGTCTGATAGGGGGCCTGTGGGCAATCTGCCCATTACCATTCCCTCCCCCATCTCTGCCAGCTCGCCTGAGATTGACAGATGAGTTGCTGCTGCTGTGAGGGACAATGAGGGATGACAGTGACTTATCTGTGGGGTTCCTCTGTGGGCTGTCCACCAACCTCGCACTTCCAGCTGCCAGCAATGTCTCCTTCCACCTTCTGTGCCATCGCTGTCATGTGGGGTGCCTTTGGGTGCTGGTGGGTTCTGCAGCACAGTGGTGGTATTTCTGAAGCACTACATCAGTCTTCCTTCCTCTGTCCTTGTAGTTTGGTACAGCAGGCAGCAGCAAAGCCATTCTCCTCCACCGTGTGTATTGTTGTCAGTTCAGTTGGCAGCTGGCAGTGCCTTCTTTTTCTGTTTGCATGATCCAGCCTCCATGTTGGCATAGTTCTCCCTGTGTATGGAACTGAGACCGTGTGGGCTGGAGCTGATTGCTGCATGGCTGCTACTAATCAGGTCTTCTTTTCTTCTTCCTGTTATTTCGTGGGTCTCACAGTCTCCTCCTCCTCCTCATCCAATACAGAGTTCAGATCCTCTTCTGGAGGCCAGGAGGGCATGTCCTCAGCATCTGGCTTGGAAAAAGGCACCTCATTTCTTTTAGGGAGGAAATGTTTGTTCATGTGCAGGAAGGAAAGCGTCTCCAGGCTGGCATTTGAGAGGCAGGTGTGTTTTGTTCCCAGAATGTTTCCTGCACAGCTGAACACTCTCTCGGAAGGGACAGAACTGGGAAGGCATCCGAGATGTGCTACTGCTAGTTGGTACAGTGGAGGCCAGGCAGCCGTTTGTTATTTCCAGTGCTGCAATGGATCATTGACACCATAATGGTGATCTGTGTAAGCCTTGACCCGCTCCTCACCTTTTTCCTTGCAGCTGCACGGTGAGCCTTCTCTGTGTCAGGCATAGCAGATGTGACACTGTCTTCTTCTTCATAGTCTGAGGAGGACAACTGTTTCAACTGTGAAAGTGCCATCAGGCTCCCACTTTCAACTTCTAGCTCTTCTGTCCTGCTGCGCTTTCTCAGAGTCGTGCCACAGGTGGACGCCCTGGACGATGATGATGTTGCACAGGAAGCACAGCATCATCTCTCTGCCTCCTTCACGTGCCCACTGTTGCAGTATTAGCTCGTACAGTTTTCCATGGTTTTTCTCTCCAGCAAGTGAACAAGGTAAATGTGCTGGCCAAAAGTTGCATCTGCACTGCTAGCTAAGTTTGTTGCTTCATGAAATAGTTTCAGCAGTGCTACTATGTCCTCCATAAGCATCCATCGTTTTGTTGTTAGGTGGGTCTCCGCATCTCTTTTCAGTGCTTCTGGCCCACGCAGGTAAAAGTCCCAGATAGCTGTCGATTGGACCAATAGCCTGTCCATCATGAGGAAAGTGGAATTCCATCTTGTTCTCACCTCCTGAATCACATTTTGAGGTGGCAGGGACAAACGAGCTTGGGTCTCCCTGAGTGCTCGTCTTGCTGTGTCGGAATGATGGAAATGTCCTCAGAGGTGTCGACATCTGGCAACAAGTTCCTTCACCTCTGGGTCAGCACTGGGCATGTCTCCAGCAGCTTCTTTCTTGCTCCATAACTTTTGCACTGCTAGGTTGATGCAGTGTGCAAGGCATTGGACTCGATTGAGATGTGACTGCCGCACTGCGTTGGAAATATTCTTTGCATTGTCTGTGACTACAAAGCCAACCTCCACTTTACATTTATTTATTTATTTATTTATTTATTCCCCGCCCCTCCTGCTAAAGCAGCCCGGGGTGGCTTCCAACAATAAAAACAATATAAAAACAATTTAAAACATCAGTACAATAATATAAAAATATTAGAACAGGGCTAAATATAATAAATACATAATAAATAATAGGTAAGGTGGGGGAGCTAAAAAACCCTCACCCTACCCTCCCACCCTCCCCAAAGGCCTGGGCGAACAGCCAGGTTTTACAGCTTCACCGGAATGTCAACAGGCTAGGGGCCAGGCGAGCTTCCTCTGGAAGGGAGTTCCAAAGGCAAGGCGCGGCCACCGAGAATGCCCTCTCCATTGTGGCCCCCCGCTTAACACGGGGGACCTCCAAGAAGGCACCCCCGGAAGACCGAAGGAGCTGCTCTGGGGCGTGGAGGGTGAGGCTGACCCTGAGGTATGAGGCTCCAGCCAGTCTTTCAGAATGTCTAAGTTCATTGGAAATGTTCTGCACAGTGTGATTTTCATCAAAAGGGACGAAGAAGGGCTTGCCTCCATCCCAGGCTGTTATTCTCTCTGTACAACCGGTGACAGCGATATATTCCCATTGGGCACCACTGGTGAGATGGACTTTCCCCCTGTCCACTTGCCTCAAAGCTCCCTTCACTCTCTTGAATGCTTCCATGTACAGTTCCAGCATGGCTTTGGTGGCAAAGTACACCTTGTTTGGGACTTTCCATCGGGGGGAAAAAAACTTCCACGAACTCCCGAAAACGCTCTGTCTCCACAAAGGAAAATGGGAGCATGTTGAATGCCATCCACTTGGTGGATTGAACAATCAGTGCACATGCCTTTGGATGCGATGCCTTATAAGGCGTCTTCTTTTCGTAAACCTCTTCAAGCATCATCTGAAGAGATGCTGCTGGTGACACTGGTGAGCGTGGGACTGCTCATGATGACTCCTGTGAAGAAGAGGGGGTTCTTTCCACTGGAGACTGCTGTGAGCGGGTTGCTGCTGCTGCTGCTGCAGTCGACACAGGAGCGACAGGCTGCTTCTGGAACTGAAGGAGGGCAGCGCCATGTTTACTCTTCAAGTGTGAGCTCATTGTTGTGGTGCCCAACTTTTCAAAAGTCTTTCCCATGCCTTAAGTGAGTCTTGCAGTAATTGCAAATTGCGATACCTTTATTGCCCTCCATCAATTCACAGTGACCCCAAACCCATGACCTTCCACGTGCTGATTTTTTTTTCCATTGCTTCTCTTTGTGATCTCAGGAAGAATGGGCCATGCAGTGTCGTCGTCATCATCATCACTGGACTGAGGATGCTGCAGACTAGGCTGCCTGTGAGCAGTGGAGGGTACTGTTGAACTTGACCCTCTTGCCATGAATCTGTCCATCCTCCCTCCAAACTTGGGCAACCTTGAGGATGGAGTAGCTGTAGATTTTGAAGCTTTGGGGCGGGGGGCAGGGCACCAGAGGAACAATTACTGCAAGATGCCACGGATGCAGAAGTGCTGGGGGTGCCTGCACTTCTTCTTGGCAGGTTCATCAAGTTGCCATTCTTCCCCAGATCCCTCCAAGGAAGGCTTGACAGTCTTGTGATGATCATCATCGTCCTCATGAGAATCACTACAATCAAAGAGGTGCTGGGTGACAAGTCCAAGGCCCAAATTGTGAAGAAATTAGTGGTGTGCAATTCGTTTTCATTATTATAACAAAAATGAAAATGTTCATTTTCTTTTTGGTTACTATAATAGCAAAAATGACAAATAATAATGAAAACCAAAAAATGAATTTTTGTTTTCAAAATAATGGAAAAACACTGAAAAACCTATTTCTGGCTATACCTTTTTTGTTTCTTATTCATTTATTATGAAACTTAGGGAAATTGTACTCCAAATGGAGGGCACTATGTGCACCAGATTGTGGAAATATTGGATAAAGGAAACTGATTTTATAAGCAATTGAATGTTATTTTAAGAAAAGCTTCATACACGTTCTTGCTATAACTTCTTTATCTTCCAGCCAATTTTCAAGAAGCCTAGGAAGATTATGTCCCTCCCTGAGATTGCTAATTCTTCCAAATTTCAGAATGATTGGATAAAAGGTCCTGAAGTTATAAGACATTCAGTTGAAAATCCATTTCTGGCTGTAACATTTTTATATTCCATCCTGTTTACAAGACATTTGGCAAGAATGTATCGCACACCTTACCTATCATTCCTGCCAAACTACAGGACAATTTGGCCATCCAGGCTGGCCAATTATCATCACAATCACATTCTGCAGCACTGTGACAGAGGACATCGGAGAATCTCTATTGGTTCTTTCCTAAACAGATGCTTCCAACTTCCCAGTAACAAGTGGGGGAGAGAAGTTGGGGTCATCAAAGCATAGAATGAGGATATTTGGCTAACATTTCTGCTGGCCAATTGGCGTCACAAATTGATCTTATACCACAGTAACACGTGAGAGAATCCCTGGTATAGGCTCATTCTTTACATATGCTGTGAAGGCTTATAAAATTGGGACCCTTTATCACATATTTCTGATATTTGGCAGAGATGATCCTGAAAGTGGTTGGACTATAAAGATGTTATAAGTCAGACATACATTTATAAGTTAATTGCTTATACCACCAGGACCCTTTATCTAATCCTTCTGAACCTTGTCATAGATAGTAAATATAGGGAGGGGTATAAACTTGCCAGGTTTCATCCACATTAGATGGGAGACAAAGACATTAAAGCCAGGAATGTATATGCAGATGTTTGCAAAATAACATAATTCAACTGCATATAAAATTGGATTCCTTTGTCCAATCTTTCTGAAATTTGGAACACATAATGCCTTCCACTGGAGGTACACTCCCTCCATGCTCCATTTAAATATAATGAAAAACAAAAAGGTTACAGCCAAAAATGTGTTTTTCATTTAAACCAAAGGAAATCAAAAATGAAAGTAAAAGCGAAAACAAAAAATTGATATTTATTAAAACAAAACCAAAATATTTAAACAACAAAAACAAAAAATGAAAATGAATAATGACATGGATCCCTGGTGCATATCTCTAGAAGAAATTCTGCTTCCTGTCTCCTTCAACAGCAACAAGGACTCCTCCCTCTGGCATGGTGGGTGGATTGGGAGTCCCTGGATGAGCTTCATGTTCATCCATCCTGTTCTCTGAGTGGGTTTGTAGGTCGCTTACACTTTTCTTTGTGAGCACGATTTCTTGAAGAATGACAGCTCTCTCCTTCTCATGCTCCTGTGCGGTGGATTCGCCAGACACCACCAGCTGCTCATCTGTCATTGCTTCTTTCATCCCAGGACATGTGCGTGTGGCAGGAGAATGGACAGGAGGAGCAGCAGTAGTTTTCTTTTTGCGCCTGGCCCTCTGACCCTTCAGCAACTTATTGGCAGATACATGATGGATGACAAATTTAGTAATTAAAGCAAGAGAGGAAAACAATCAGTTACTCAAAGACCCAGAGAAGCAGAATCCAACAGGGTGCATTCTTGACTAGAGAGACTAGAGAACGTGTTAGACAACATCATCATCATCACAAACATCACTGTGTTAACTGCACGCACACACGCACAGTGCCAGGCACTCTCTCTCACCTCACTCACCATCAAGTTGATGGTCAATCTGCATTTAGGATGGTCCGCCTCATGAAGAATGAAGATCTTCAGTGTCCACTGTACTTCTGCAAAGACTGGAGTACTCCAGGTGCTTGTGTCAAGGTTGGAGAAGGACAGCAACAACAACAACAGGGAAACAACGACACTCCTTGCATACAAAATTAATATTTTCAGATTTTTTTTTAATTACTCAAAAAACTAGATCTACTACATGGTGGGAAAAAAACATCTTTTTAAATTCTTTTTTGGAATGCCAATGTAACTGGTGGAACAGCTCTTATAAGAATCATGAACTTTGGCTCCCAGTCAGACTAAGTAAACTAGATGTTTTCCAGAATGTTTTCACAGATATCTGTAAAAAATAGATTCTGTCCTCTCAATAAATTGACTCGATCACTCACGCACAGTGAAAGCAAATGTCTGGGAAAATCCCTATGCCAAATTGAACCCATGCCTCGATGATGCAGAAAACCATGGATTGACTTGTTCAATTTTCAAATCGCTTTCCGAAGCCTGCTAAGTCCCACTTCCAGCTGCAAGTATCTATTCTCTGATCTTTGGATCAAATCAGAGAACAGTATCTTGCAGTTGGAAAAGGATCGTATGATATGCGAGAGGTGAGCTTGCTGTGATGTGAGATCGAAACCTCTGGTGCAACGCACATTATTCCCACTGCAGTGGATTGCAAGGAGCTGGAACAGATCATCTTCTCCTAATCTCTGGGAAGAATTTCATACCATCTCATTCCCCTGTTTCCAAACCAGTAGATTTTTATAAATTTGGTTGTCAGAGGAAAAAATCAAGCCTCTCTTCCCTGACAAACTTGTGCAATCGTCTTAACATACGAATCTCCAATAATCCAGATTACAGTTTTGCCACACTTTCTGTAGTGAGGATGACGCAATGTGATTTGCAATGAGTTTGCCACAACAGTTTGCAGTTTGCACTCAGATAAACACAGGTGTCCTCCAACTCCAAGGTACTGTAGAGAAATAGTACAGAATCGGAGCCATTACTTACTACTGTTACTACTGTTGATTATTCTTTATTATGAAGGCCAGTTTGAGAAACACAATTATTCCCTCTCCACCCCACCAGTATGCAAGCAATGCATGCACTATGGCCCCTAGTAAGTATGGCACACAAGCTCAGTCTTCCCTATGCCACAGACAGGACCGTGCCTGGGCCTGGCAGTAGGCAATGGCATCCAAAAGAAACCAGTTGCACCAAACACCCACTCCACATGGACCTCCTTGCCCTCCCAGCAGCAGGCACACAAGTAAATTTCCAGACATCGCCCCCCCCACAAAAAAAAGTCTCCACTGTTTGTGCGCCCAGCCCACCAATGCAAGCCAAGCCTCCTCCCTACACACCATATACCAGAAAAAAAACTGGGAAGTATACCTCCTGTGCCCTTCCTGGACACGTCTTGGTGAACTTCTTGATCTCATAGCCAAAGCACTACCCAGAAAAGCAAGCTACCAAGAGTGGGAAATAAATAATCGCACAAGATTCAGCCAACCCCACAAAAGTGCAACTGGGAACATGCAAATTTTTTTTTAAAAAAAAATCCAAATGGTAGTAATGTGTCCCCACAGCATGCATGGCCCCCCATCAGCAGTGAGGGCACCCACTTTTACAATAAATCGTCCTTATATTGCCAACCAAGCAGTGCACAGAACAACATACTAGCAAGAGTTGGGACATTCACTCAAGATGACAAAGCATTCACAACCTCCTCCCCCCCCCGCCCCCCCTGTCCAAGCACCCCAGATGGCCTGGCAGCACCCAATTACCTTTTTTTTAAAAACAACCTAGCGTGCTGTCTCTGCCTGGAGGCGGCCAGAGGACCCTTGGTAAAAGACGACAACGTCAATCAACCATGTAGACTGCAAGCAAATGCGATCCTGCACACCAAAAGCCAGCCAGCTGAGCAGACACCACACTGGTTCTTCACACACACATCCCCGGGGCACTCTGGCATGGAGGGAACTTAACTCCTGGAGCCAGGCAGAGAGAGCCCTCTGGGAGGATCATGGTGCTGCTGTCTGACTGCCAAGCCAACCAAGCAGAAGTAGCCAGCAAGCAATGTGCCCCAAGTGGAACCCAATTTATTTTTATAAAAAAGCATGGCATGCAAAACCCCCCATGCCCCAGCATTGGCCCTATGCACAGGCAGGCCAGGCCAAACCATGCCATGCTATGCCAGGAGCCCCCATAGCCCATCCCAGTCAATTATTCACAGTTAGCAGTATAGCAGCACACAGCCAAATTCATCAGAGAATGGGATGGCTCTGGGAGGCATGTGCCAGTTTTGCTTTTTGGCACTTCTATTGACTGCAGCCTTGTACCAATCAAACTGGCTTGGTCAGGCAATCGATTCAAAATCTGCCTTACCCCATAACTCAACTGTCCCCTTCCATCGCCCCTCCTCCCAGATATGGCACGGTTTCCAGAAGATTCTGGGAACTTCTCCAGCCAGGCCCAGGTGCGCATGCACTTCTGAAGTTTTCAGAAGAATGGCCGCGCTTTCCCAAGCTTCAGAAACCATCATTTCTGGGTCAAAGAACCCCAAATTCGGCAATTTCCGAATAATTCAGAAGACTTCGTTTCAGCCCTAGTTTAACTTTGAGACTCAAAATGGGAGTCTCAGGGTCAAACCATGAGAAATGGAAATCCTAGTCAAGCCTCATAGGACAGCTTATTCTTATCAAAGGGTAACCAGAATGCAACTGTCCTTGCTTGAAAATGCTGAGAAAGAAGAAATATTCTGCATGTTTGGAAGTAATGTAATACAATTTCATTAGCTTCTCTGTGTGAAGAGGATTACCTTTTCCTCATTTATCAGAAATTGGCTGAGGTCAAACTTGTCTATCACGAACAATGACTATGTAGGGTGGCAGCCGCATAGTAATATTAACTAGGGATGGGCGAACACGGTTCGGATGTTCGGACCAAACTCGGTCTGTTTGGAGGTCCGAACCAAACGTCCAAACCGAACTCTCGAATGACCGAACAGTTTGGTCGTGTTCGGAGGAGTTTGGGGGCAGGAAAAACATCTTTTCAGGGCCAAAAATTAGGTTTTGGTTTTGTTTCTGTTTCAGTTTCGATAGCGCTATTTTTGAGTGTTCGGTCAAGTTCGGCCAACCTGAACTCAACTGAACTGAACCATCGAACCCGAACTCGGGTTTTGAACTGAACGACCGAACATCCGAACCGCAATCTGTTCGCCCATCCCTAATATTAACACAATGGGCCAATGTGACTGATGGGAGCTGAAGGTCCTGAGCAAGTCAGTCCAATACAAATGTGTATTCTCATTCCTTTGGACTGCACTGAAAGAGGAACAAATTGCCAAAGCAATGTTACCATGCAGTATCAGAAAGTCCATTATAACATAAAATGTAAATTAGCAGAGAGCACCAGCTGAAGCAACTCTCAGTAGCCTGCCCCTAACAGCAGCAAATCAGATTCCAACTGAGTAATAGTGCTATCTGCATTTCTCATGTCTCTTCCCACCAATAATCTTCTATTTTGGACAGAGAAAGAGAAGTCTCATCCTTTCCAAATGCATTTTTTACTGCCATTTAGTGGCAGACCATGAATGAAAGAGATGGGGGAGGTGGGGTTGTACCTGGGGGAACCAGAGATGTAAGAATGCCATCTTACTGTATTCCAAACCCTTATTTCCCCACTATAAAAACACAATAAAGCCTATGGAACTGTGAGCATGATAAGTCTCCAAGGTACTTCCCCCTAAGAATCATTTAATTAAGGAAGCAAGCTGAATTATGTTTTATTGTCTGTCTTTGTAAAGTGGGGATATAAAGTGATTAAGTCTCATTTCCCTGCAACTCTGTGAAAGCATGAGAGGCTCGTAGGTATAAATCACAGCTTTATTTCTGATTGACTTGGGAATGGCTTCAGCCTCACTCATCATGATTGCCATCAACTTTGACTTAACCAATTTTCTTTGCTCTTTAAAATTAAAATTAGGGGCCAACAGTTATGGTTGCTTCCTTGACTGTCAGCATCTCTATATCAATCAATTTTTTTGTTTGATGCAATTCATTTCACAATCTCATTTTTTCTTAGACCAACTCTTTTTTCCCTCTCTTTCGCTTGCAATTTGTGTGTGGTTTATATTATCATAGTAAATCAGTTTATTTTGGTAGATGTTAGCTAGTTAACAAACAGTGTGTTGTCTCCATTGGCCAAGCATCAAAGAGACTAGTTGTAAAATACAGACCAGAGCACATTAACTGGTGTTGCCTGTTTTAGTGTGAAAATGCTCATCACAGCAAAAAGCCACATCACCATGGAGTCTAGTTTCACAATATGCAGGTAGAATGGAATCCCTCTTTGTCAGCTGTTTGTTCCATATAGAAATTTCTGCCTCGACTGCAGGCAGAGGAGTATCACAGGGCCCAATCATGCTAATATTTCTCTTTGTGATTAAATTTACAGTGGAACCATGTAACACCTCATATCCAAGAACTCGTGCTGATGGGTAAAAACTGATGTGATGCTGGTGTAGTGGCACCCCGACCAAGGGTGGGAAACTATGGCAGCCACTTCCTGGGTTGGCAGGCAGCACTTAACTAACAGATCTGTGGGTGGTCAGCAAGCCGATCCCCACCCTCCTTGCTCCAGGAAGGGTGGGGGAGCACAACAAACATGCAGGCATCCAGTCCCACCTTGGCCCATCCCCAGGGCCCCAACCTCCACCATGACAGGCAGCCAATGATGGGCAGCAATGGCAGTCAGCCCTGACCTGCGGCGGGTACGGTGGGGCCAAACAGACCTGCGGGTCTGCTATGGCCCACGTTGGCCCTTGGCCAGGAATGAGCGCTCAAAAACTTCGAGTGGACTCATTCCAGGCTAGCCGCCTACCCACCCCAGAGTACTAGCGGGCCAACATCTGAAGGCGGGTGAAAAACCTTAGCAGGTCCATGTCACACATGTTTTTATCCTGTGTATGACTTTGGTGTGCAAAACAGAGTGTAATCAATTATTCTTTGAATAATTGCATTTGCACACACTGCCATATTAAAGTTGCTAGTATTTAGTTAATAATTTAATTCAACTGGGGCACAGTCTTGTAAAAGTCCTTTTGCTTTCATTAAAAGAACACTCCCATTGTGTACCACCGTCTGAAATCCTGAAGCAACCGGAGATTAATTAGGAGGTGGGGAGGGAAAGGTTGCCAGGGCTCTGCCAGAGCAAATAAATTTAAGGTGGGTTGAGCACCAGGAAACATTTTCAGTAGGAGTGTGGACTCCAAAACGCAAAAGACCAGGAAAAGGCCAATATTGGCCAATTTAGGATTGGAAACAAAAGCCAGTAAAAACATAGATGGTTTAATTTGGCTTTCATTAATGACTTTCTTTACCCACTCTCCATCATATAGATTAAAGTCACAAGAACTCCTGTTTTATATTCAAGAACTTCTATTTTATATCCTGCTGTAGAGAGGCAGGTTAATCCTAGTGGTTGGGTTGCTAGCTGGAGAACAGGGCTCATGTCCCTGCTCTGACAAGCTCTGGGCTGGGAGGTATGGGCCCTGAAAATGTTTTTTCTTTTCTTGTATGTCTCTCTTTGAAGCAATTTACATTTTTCTAAGCAGACTACTGCTCTTGACTAGCTCTGAGCAGCATAAAAAACATATTTTTAATTACAGGCCATTTGGTAAGACTTCAAACACATCCAAGTGTCGATAAGTTTATTATCCATTTATATTTTCATCCTTCAGATTAAGGAGCCCATGACACTTTGAGCAGAGCTATATTATTGCACACTGCATATTTCTATGTTATTGTCACATACCGGGGCCGGGGAGGCAGAAGCGGACAGCGCAGGGCCTGGGAAGCCAGCCGACAGGGGGTTCATTCCACCCCTGAAACTTCCGCTGAGCCCAAACCTCTGGAAGCGGCAGCGGTGCCGCCGGCAGCCTATCATGTCCCAGTTGCCGTGGCAATGCCCGAGGGCACTGGAAGCGCAGAGCCCGCATCACCAGAAGCAGTGAAAGTGGCGCATCCTCCCATGCGGCACTCCGCACGCCTGCAGGCACACACGGGGCGGGGCCTCAGGGGTAAAAGTCAACGCCGAGAAGCACCCGACGCTGGTGATCGCAGAGAAACCAGTCACCTGGAAAGCTAAGTGTTGTTTTTGTGTGTTGCATCCCTCAATGTGTACTAAGTGTGAATTGTTGTTGCCTGTCCTGCCCCTTCTACCCTGCGAGAGAGAGAGAGAGAGAGAGAGAGAGAGAGGGTGTGCTACAGGGAGTCCTTCTCCCTTCCCAGGGGTCCCTGCTTCTACCCTTAGGGGCGTGTGAGACCTACCCTCGTGCCCATTTACCCCAGGCCCTTCCCTACAACACTCACACCTGGTGCACCTTACTGCCCTGCCATCCCCCCCAGTTCCTGCATGGGCTATAGGTGTGCGCAAGCACGGTGTGGGGCCATTACTTCTCTAAGCTCTCCACGGCCATGCCCAATGATGATACGGGTTTGGCCTCAGTGAGACCACAGAACCCACCTACTATCCTGACGTGCTTTAATCACCGTAGATTGGTACTGGGGGCTTGGGTTGGATATGCATGTGAGACTCCTCAACTGTGAGCCCATTCTCTGGGAGACCTTCCCCCGTCCCAGTGACAGGCCATTTCCTGGGAGACCTTCCCCCCCCTCCCAGTGACAGATCACCAGCACTATACATTCCCCCTTCCCACAGCTTGGAACAATGGATATTGCAAAGGAGATGGGAGACCTTGTGCATGCTGTGCAATCCCTGGCCATTGAGGTCCGGGATCTGCAGAAAAGGCACAAGGACCTGGCTGCAGTCGTGGCACAGAACCATGCAGCCATTGAGGCTACAGACAGGGTCCCAGTTGAGGTTCCTCTGGAACTCTCCACCCCTCCCCCCATGGTGGCCATGGCCCCCCGGGAACCTAAGGGACCACGAATAGAAAAGTATTTGGGAGAATGCAAGAGCTTTCAGGGGTTCCTTGCCTTATGTGAATTGGCTTTCTCCGTACAACCCCACACATACAATACTGATACCCTAAAGGTAACTATCATAGGGCACCTGGGGGGAACTGCCTTGGAGTGGGCAACAAACCTTCTAAAGGCAGATAGCTCCCTCTTGCACAAGTACGATGACTTTGTTAAAGAGTTTACATTCCTTTTCGATCATCCTCACCGCATACGGAATGCCGAGTCAGCAATAATGTCCCTTAAGCAGTCCAGAGGTGGACTGCTGGAATACATTACGCAGTTCCAGCAGTTGGCTTTGGAATTACGGTAGCCTAACGACATGCTAAA
This sequence comes from Sphenodon punctatus, assembly GCA_003113815.1. Lineage (NCBI taxonomy): Eukaryota > Metazoa > Chordata > Lepidosauria > Sphenodontia > Sphenodontidae > Sphenodon > Sphenodon punctatus. The sequence goes on from QEPC01012550.1 coordinate 1,386,165, forward strand.
AGTGATGTTTCGGAAAGGTTTGAGCAAGGAGCTGAAGGATCAGCTAACCTTCACCGCCCTACCAGAGACTTGGGAAAACTTGGCGACCCTAACCTTCCGGATAGAAGATCGCCTTGCCAAACGGCGATAGGAATGAAGGCAAGAAACCCGTGAGTTTCCCTCGTGACCCGCTCCTCCTTTGGGTCCTTCAGTAGGCACCAGGAAGACCAGCAACATGGAGCCAATGCAGCTCAGAGCTTTGCAAGGGCCCCTAACCGAGGAGGAAAGGGAACAGCACAGTAAGTCCTGATCCTGCTTCTATTGTGGGGACACAGCACACTTCATCCATGATTGTCCTGCCCTACATCCCAGCAATGATCGATGGGAAATGCCAAGGGCTGGGAACAACAGGGGGCAGTCCGGCTGTAAAACAGATCCCCTCGACCTTCGGGGTCCCACGCACCCATCTTCAGATATCCCTGATTCTCACAGTCAAGACTGGTCGCTCATTTGTCTTGTGGGCCCTGGTAGATTACGGTGCTTCCAGGAATTTCATGGACATGGCGTTCACGTGAACCTACTCGATCCCAACACAATGCAAACCTTAACCGGAGGAAGTGCACTCTATCAACGGGTCTCCCTTAATATCCGGCCCCATAACAGTACAGACTCTGCCCTTGCAGTGTGTGATAGGGACGCATTACGAATCAGTGAACTTTGATGTTGTATGCAGCCCCTTGTTTATCCTTGTTCTAGGCCTGCCGTGGCTGGAGAAACATGACCCCCGGATTCTCTGGACCACATGGCAAGTCACCTTTCCTTCCTCCTTCTGCAAACATTACCAAAGACCCAGACCCTGAGTAGCCGGGAGCATGATGATGGATCAACTTCCTCCCCCAGGCACGTCCCAAATTCCATCAGAGTATGACACATTCCACGATGTCTTTAGGAAGATGCAGGCAGCCGAACTACCCCCACATTGGTCATATGACTGCCCTATTTGTTATGAATTGAAAGGGGTTCAGCTGCTTTTCTTCACCTTAGGCGAAGCAGGCAAGCTGCTTGTCTGCATCCTAGTGAAGCAGGTCCCTTCCAATTCCAGGATCAAGCAGGATACTACTATGTTTTTGAGAAGGAGGGAATTACTCCTTTTTGGCTCAATAAGCACTCCTTTATTTTAAGCAAATAAGCATTTATTTAATAATACCAAATTAACATACCAATTGTCAAAGGAACATTTGCACAAAACATACAACCTGCACCCTACTCTGACACTAGACACACACGTTCCCATACAAGAAGTATATGCTTACATGTCAATGATCCTTAGGTCTCGTCTCAGAAGGGAAGGCAGGGTGTGGGGCCCATAGCTGTCTGCCTAGGGGCCTGCCTGCTGGATCTAGACTTTTCATGGCCTTTGAGAGTGATGGAAAAGGGCCAATCACCGAGCTAGCAGGCGCCCTGATAAGGGCTAGCAGACAAGGACTGTGAAACTCAACTTCTCTGTCTAGAGACTGGCCTTTTATGCTGTTTCCCTTATGAGTTACCCAGAGCACGTGGCTAACAGTTCCACATCAAGAAAGCTCCTCCCCTTCGCTATTCAGGTTTTGGGGTCCTTCCCAGTTCATCATTGTTGTTTAGGGTTTGGCATGACCAGATTAGGTCCTGCCTGCCCTCCCTCCAGAAGAAAGGCATGCTCTTAGTCCATACATCTCCCCACACCCCTTCTCTGAGGCGTCTCTCTGTCTGATCAGGCCATCTCTTTTTCTCTCTTGTAATGTTAGTTCTGTTATCAACTTTTGACCTTCCTCTGTTCCTAATGTCCCTGTGAATTTTAAACTATTTAGTTTTGCTTTGGGAATGAGAAGTTCCTGCTTTCTCTCAGGCGTCATTTGACAGGGATATTGCCTCCTTCACACCAGTTTGCATACCATCCTGTAATTTACTTCCTCTGACCATTTGACCACCTTACTCCTAACACATTCTATTCCTTAACTATCTAAATCAATGAATATACTAAATAATGTCTTGCCTAACTTATAACACTCTACATAATCTTAAATGAGGGCCACAATGGCCTATACAGATATTTCATTTAGTTGCAATATCACATAATTATGAATACAGTATATACTTTTGGTTACATTTCAACAAAGAATGAGTTACAATAGCATTAAATGTCTGCTCTGGCATATTTGTGTCAAAAGGAAACACTTCTCCTTTGGTTACATTGTAGCAAGGAAATCAGCATTTCTTGTTGGCCTGTGCCATTTCACAACAGTCCCCCCTTGTTAACTGGGCCCTTGATTATTTCTTTTGGTATTTTGGGACAACATAAAATGCTCTGTGTCTTAAAGGAACTATTTATTTTTTTCTTAATCCAACACATAATGTACATCACAGTACTAAACAACACAACTTGGATCACCAGAATGATAATTATTGAATGAATTAAATGATTTAATACCCCAGTTGTGGTAGGTGACCATCCAAAAATGTGTTCCCAGAATGAGTGCTTAGTGGTGTATTCTACTTCAGTGAGCAATTGCGTGATTTTCTTTCCCTCTGCCTTTAAAACTATAGCTGCATGACTCAAAGTATTTGCTAAGCTTTGAACCTTAGTGTGAAACATCTGAGTGTCCTGTATAGCTTTGTGAATATTTGCAGCTGAACATGCAAATAACATATTCCACAACTAAAAACCATCCTTGTCCTAAAGATTTTTCTATTCATTTGCATGCAGTATTCAGGAACTGTTTCCAATGGATATCTTGGCAACATTGCATATCACCACGAAACCATGGGTTCAGATATTCTGCATAAATGTTGAATTTAAAGTTACAGTGGCATTCAATTCAGCATTAATGTAAAAACATTTGTGTCCCAAGATGTAAACTGCTGTCCTTAGGTACTTTGGTCCAATTTGGATCTATGTTTTTTTCTAATTGTGGGAATTGACCACAAATGTCCGTGCACCTCTCCAGCTTTTAGGCTGCCAATGATGTCATCCAGAACACTCACTGCTCCTTCTTGCCATTGGGTGCACTGAATAGCCATCCTGGTTGTATTGGCCAATGCCACAACAGTGTGAACTGCAGCTACTATTTGCTGTTTCATTAGCCTGCTTACTTGATGGTTAAGTTTGCAAATTGAATGTATCCATCTCTTATGGTACGCATTTATCTCATTGTCTATACTGAGGAAGCATCGAGTGGGTGTGACTCTAGAGGCACAGTCCAAATGGCATAGGCATTCACGTAATGTTCCCTGGGGATTGCAAAATTGTGTCTGCCTCAGTATCCTGGATTCAGAATGGAAAAGCAGGATCCTGTGGGACTCCCCTGGAAATAGTGGTACTTCCCATTCAATATCCTCCTCCATATTCAAAGCACATTTCCTTGAAACCCAAACATTTCTTACATCACTATACATACATGGTGTGGTGTTTTCCCATTTAAGTGTGAGATGTTTTTCCATTTAAGTGTGATATTTACAACATCTTTCCCCCAAAATGTCATACTTAACAACAGGTACACAGGTGTCCATGATGTCTGCTTCATGGGTTCCATCAGCGCGTAGATCGTGGGGCTGAAAGTATGTTTGTATTTGGGCAGGGATAACTGGAAAAATTTTATTAACATAGCAGTTTAGTGGTGTAGCTGCGAGACTGCCTGATAGATGGCATTGATTAGGCAGCTCGGTGTGTTCAGGTTCCATTCGCAGCCCAAAACAGGATCATGGGCTTTGCAAAAGTACAAAAACATTACTATCTTGGATGCTGGTGTGGGTATGGGCTGTAACCTATAAAAACAAAGCGTGTTGCTGGTCTACAAAGCAGGAGCTGAAATTCATGGAGACAGGGGTCTGTGTTGCTGTCTGGACACGTATTCTGCATGGTAGTGGATTGCAGCAACAGGGTGTTGTCACTCAGGGAGTCATCTGGCACAGGATGCTGGGCTTGGGAGTTGTTTGGCAAAAGGAAGCTGGGGCTGATGTTGTCACTCAGGGAGTCATCTGGCACAGGATGCTGGGCTTGGGAGTTGTTTGGCAAAAGGAAGCTGGGGCTGAGATTCGGTTAGCATCAAAAGCAGGGCATGGCAGTCATGTGGGTATGGCAAGGCTTGGGATGAGCTAGCGCCTGTGGGATTTTTCAGGTGTTTAGGAGCCATAGGTGTTGTTGATGGCAGGGGCCACATTAGGGACATCACACACAAGATAAAGAAAAGGTGCATGTTGTACATATTTAAGTAAACAAAACACAACAGGTTAAGTAACAATCCCCCCCTCCCCCCTTGTTGCCTTAATGTTCCATTGGACTCTTGTGGTTTGAGTACTCCATGGCCTATGAAATGTCCTAGAAAATTAGTTTCCTTGTGCCCTGTACAACACTTCTTAGGGTTGGCTGCTAACCGTGACTCTCTTAAGATGTCTAAGATCCCTCGTAGGTGGGATAGATGCTCATCCCAGGATTGATTAAAGATAAGGACGTCATTCAGGTAGGCAATAGCGTATGCTCTATGGCTGCTCAAAATTGTATCTATTAGTCTTTGAAAGGTTGCCGAAGCACCATGCAAACCAAACAGCATTTTAATGAATTGAACTAGACCTTGGGGTGTAATGCTGTCAGAGGTCTTGAGGATTGGGAAAGGGGTATTTGCCAGTACCCCTTTGTAAGGTCAAGGGTAGTTATAAAGTGAGTGGCTCCTAATTTTTCTAACAGATCCTCCACTCTGGGCATGGGATATGCATCAGCATTGGAGACCAAGTTCAGATACCAGAAGTCCACACAGGGTCTAATAGAGCCATTCGGTTTTCGAACTATGAGCAACGGACTACACCATGGGCTGTTTGATTTGTCAATTATTCCCCATTTCGACATGTCTTTAATCTCTTTCCGTAGGACATCTTGTTGTCCCACAGGGATTCTATAGGTCCATTGTCTTGGCATCACCCCTGGCTGTAGGGTAATGTAGTGAGTGGCTTGATTTGTCTGTCCTGGGAGAGAAGATAACACATCAGGATATTCTTGAACTAACTCCCTCAGGTCTCATCTCTGAATATCTGTAAGGTCCTTTCTGAATTCTACCATGGGCTCATTGTGCTTGTCAGGTTGCTCGGGGCCGAGAAACTCTTCTGTGGGAATCTGGCTCACGCAGAATACTTCTCGTTTCTGCCACTCCTTTAAAAGATTAAGTAGGATCTTCTTCCCACCTTCCTCGCAGTCGATTTCATAGTCAACTGGGCCTATACGCTGAAGCACTTCAAATGGGCCCTGCCACGATGTATACATCTTACTTGCTGAGGTAGGTAACATGAGGAGGACTCTGTCCCTGGGATTGAACTCCCTAACCTTGGCTCTTGTATTGTAGTTTTATTACTGATGACGTTGGGCCTCTCTTGCATTTCCTTGAGCCCATTCGGGACACAGCGGCAACCGCTTTCAGAGGTCAAACACATGTTGGATGATGTTTTGGGATGGGGAAAGATTTTGTGTCCATGATTCCTTGACATGGGTTAAGATACCCTTCGGCTGTCTCCCATACAGCACTTCAAACAGTGAAAACCCTGTAGAGGCTCGGGGAACCTCTCTTATAGCAAATAATAAAAAGGGAAGGAGACGGTCCCATTCTCGGGGATGGTCCTGAGTGAACCGTCTCATCATTTAGCGTCTGATAAAACCTCTCAACGAGACCATTAGTTTGCAGGTGATAGATAGACATTCGTTTATGCTGCACTTGTAATAACGCCCAAAGATTTTGTAGTACTTTGGCCATCAAATTTGGGCTTTGATCCGTGACAATGACATCTGGCAGCCCTATCCGGGAAAACATTGTCACTAATTCTCTTGTGATAACTAGAGCAGTAACTCTTCTTAACGGCACTGCGTCGGGATATTTGCTAGCATAATCTACCATCACTAGTATAAACTGGTGACCTCTAGCACTGGATTGTAAGGGCCCCACCAAGTCTACTCCGACCCTTTCAAAGGGTCTAGTAATGAACAGTAAGGGTATAAGTGGGACTCTCAGGGTCCCTTTTGGTTGTGTCTTCTGACATTTAGGACAGGACTGATAGTACCTTTCCACTTCCTTATGGATCCCGGGCCAATAGAATTGGTACAATAGGCACTCTAGGGTCTTGTCTCTGCCTAAATGTCCTGCAAGCGGAATGTCATGTGCTAAGTGTAACAGAGTTAATTTAGCTGACTTAGGGACCAGTATCTGGTATTTCGGTTCCATATCCTGTTCAGTTTGGGATACCCTCCACAGGATATCCTCCTTTACTTCCAACCGAGGGAGCATATTAATGGCCTCCGGTCTAACCACTTGGCCGTTTATCTTAACAATCTGCTTACAACACTCCATCAGAATGGGATCATTGACTTGCACCCATGGCAGGTCAAAGTCTCAGCCGAGTATAGCTCGGTCCAGGGCACCCTCTTCCATGCTCCCTAACACACAATCGCTGCTCTGATAGGCACAATCCAGAACAAAATGGTGTCTTGTCCCAAAATGGCTACTGAAATGGGGTGCAGTTCTAGCAAACACCAGCAGGTGGTGCTATGCCTGCATTCTCCACCAGGTGCTGTAGCAGGGGGGCCTTCCAGGGCCGCACGGGGCACTGGGTATCTTTTGGAGGAATTAGCAACACTCCACTGCCATGCTGTCAGCTCTTGGCCAGGCTGTATCCTCCCTAAGGAGGGGGTACGCTATGTGGGGTTCCCCTGTAGGGGTCCCACCCTTGGCCTCCAACCTCCCCTTATAGCCAAGGCCTATGCCACCAATAGCGTATTCATAGAGGGCTTATGCCCTGTAGGGTCATCAGACTAGTCTCTTCAGTGCGGTTCAGCCTCACAAGGTCTGAGACCCTCAGAGTTGTTAGTTACTCCGGGTGGCCTATATTAGGCAGATCCCACCTGAACGAGTCCGTCTCCAGTTTTGCCACCAGATTCAGCAGATGAGGGTGCAGGGGGGGGTCTCACTGGAGAAGCTCCAGCAATGAGGAAGAGGGAGCTACAGGAGTAAGCTCCTTCTCCTACAGCCACCCCCAGCAGACTGAGCTCAGGCCCTTTATAGGCCTTGAGCATGCTCAGTTCCAACTGGTCTCACCTAGTCAGTGTCATGTCAGTTACACAGCACCCCGCTTCCTGACTCCGCTCCTCTCCCCTCTCTGGGAGCTGAGGAAGTGGGGCGCTGTGTGACTGACAAGACACTGACTAGCTTCTGAGAGTCAGACTAGTAGTCAGTGTCATGTCAGTTACACAGCACCCCGCTTTCTGGCTCTTGGCTCCTCTCCTCTCTGGGAGCCAAGAGTTGGGGACGCAGGGCGCTGTGTAACTGACATGACACTGACCCGCTTCCCCGGCTCTTGGCTCCGCTCCTGCTCTGCTGCTGCTCCTCCTCCTCCCCCCCCCTCCCCGAGGGGCTGCGCTGGACTGGGCTAGTGGGCTAACAACAGGCTGGCATGTATGAATATAAAAAGGCACATTGTGTAAAATGGCTTTAAAAAGGATAGTGTGACTAGTGCATGGGTTTATTTAAGCGCATTTTGAAATTGACTGTATTTAGGAAAAACAGCATTTTAATGTATGTGTGAATGCGCTCAGACAGATTGTTCTTTGCCATCCCTAGAGACTGCAAAGAAATCTTGTTTCACTGCAGTTGCTAGGAACTTTTCTTTCGTCATGCTAGGGAAACGGATTTCTCTTGCTCTCCAGCTCTCTCTGGAAGCTTCTCTGTCTCCTTTTGCCCAATGATGCTAGCTTAATCAGCAGTATCAACCAAAGCTATGCACAATAATCAATTGTGCTGTAGCACTTGTGTAAGCAAATGCTTTCGAATCCATTATGCTCCAAAACTGGATACTGGAAAGAGTGGGAAATTAGAATTAAAAAAGACGTTTCCATTAAGGTTTTGCTAAATCTACAAATGTTTACAGAAGATTTGTAAATATGGCTACAAAAATAAGGATAACACTCAAACTTTTAACTAAAATAAATATGCATCTGCTGTATATTTTTAATGCATGAAACTGAATCAGGCTTGATTTCCATATAAATGTTACTTAAGAAGGTTTCTGATCCACATACTCTGCCCTCCATGTAATTGGGTCATGCCTAATTGGAAATTACTCTTAATGAGAAGGAACCTCTGCTCACCGGGGTGCTTCAGTCTGTACTGAAATGCAGTGTACAGAAATATGAACTGATATGCAGTGTGAAATAGTCATGCTCTGCCCAAAGTGTCATGGGTCCTTTAATCTGAAGAAGAAAAAGGCCCAGTGCATTATGTACAAAAGGGATAAATATGTATCTGTCAAAAATACTAAAGGACAGATCTGAAATTAGGAGCTTTGTCGAGCTATCTATGGAGAACAGGCAGTACCCTTCTTAAATTTACTACAATAGCTCAAATAATTGAGTGGTATCTAATTCTAGAATCTCTGTTGTAAACTGGAGATTGTTTGACTGTTGTTGCAAAAGATTCCTTTCTTTCTCAGGAGTAGAGACACCAGTCAGATTTCAGATCGATCACTATGGTAACAGGCTCTGAAGTCTAGTTTCCCGCACATTTTTTTTTACCTTCAGTGATATTCTGTTGGAATGATCAGCTACACAAAATACTGCCAAAATACTAAGGAAAGGACAGACTCCTCCGGTATGTCAGGTGTGGATGCAACATACCCAGCATGGGGGAGGGGAAGAGGGGAGGTCAGACAATCGCAGAGGAAGAGGGAAGAGTTCATTCCATATCTATTTGTCATTATGATTCATTCCTGATCTGCTGGCAAGTTGTTAGATTGTACAATGCCATCTTTACTTGCTCTCAAATATTTCTGCTACAGCAGATATTTCAATGGAAGAATTTCACATGGTGTTTTGTAGGTGAGAAACAGGAAGTTAACAAATCTGAACACAGAAGCTCAGCAGGAACTCTGCATGAAGGGCTGCATCAAATATATATAAAAATTAAGCATTAATTCCAAAGAGTCCAGTCCCAATCAGCACAATGCACTATTAAAATGTTAGCAGCAGCTCAGTCTGACAAAATACGATACGGAGAGATTTTTCTTATTCTTCTTGTACTTTCATTGCCATCAGTCATGTCCCTGGTCCAGGATGTGCCTCTGTGCCTCTTGCTAAACCTGCAACAGACAACAGGGTGTGACCCTGCACAGGAATCTGCTCAGTCCTGTCCAGTGTAGCAGAGTGGAGTTTGGCTTTAAACAAACACAGGTGGGTTAGGTAGGCAGGGTAACCCAGACCAAATAGTATATTTATTTCCACTTTCAGGCTGGCAGATTTCCTTTCAGGTACATGAGAGCGCATGTTTTTATATACACATCACACCAAAACCCACCTAGGAGACAGGACCACACCACACTCCCAGCCTGCATCGCTCATGCTCTCAGCAACTGTTTTGCCTCTTCTTAGGCCCTTCCATGCCACAGCTCTCATAAATCTGGATGGTTACCAGTACACCCTTTTTTTAAAAATCCAAAACTCTCCTCTCTCATTGGTTCCCTTTCAGGGAGTCACCTGACAACAAAGGCATTTCAGCTTTCCCCTCTTAGCTGCCAGGTGTCAGTACTCAGAGCAGGGTGAGAAACCTCTTCCATCCCAGGGGTCATTTTGACAAGGAGTAAAAGCTCCGAGGACCACATACAAGTTGGGGGCTGGGGTACTAAAGGGTTGTACTCAAGAAAAGGAGGGCCCAGATCATGGATTTGTGCCATGGATCTGTTCCCCTATTCTTGCATGCATGCCCTCATCTTTGCTCCCTTATCCTTAGTTCAGTTTTTCAGTGGTTGGAGATGGGAACTGGATCCAGGGGCCAGATCCAGGAACTGGAAAGGAGTCACATAAAAACTAGCCGAGGGCTGCATTTGGGCCCTGGGTCTGAGGTTCCCCACCCCTGAGTTAGGCTGCTTGCCCACGTTTCGCTCATGAGATTCATTTTAGATGTGAGATTCATTTAGATGTGCCCTTGAGCTCATGGATTTAAATAATATGCCTTTGAAAAGTCACACAGGTGGCCTTTAAATGTGCTGCCGCCATTGAAAGCCACAGGTCGCGTATGCTTTCTAAGCCGCATTTTAAATACCTCAATATTGAGGTATTTAAAATGCAGCTTATAAAGAATGCACGACTGGCAGTTTTCAGTGGTGGCAGCGGTGGCACGTCTAAACGCTTCCTGTGTCACTTTTCAAAGGTGGCTTATTTAAATCCACGAGCCCTGGGGGGCATGTCTAAAAACAGTCTCACGAGAAAACAGCAATAATATGAACGTAATTAATTTCTCACTGCGTTTTATTAGTGGAAGGACCCATTGTGAAAAACAATGGATCCTTGCCTACATTCAGTCCCTCCCTACAGCTCCACTACCTTCAAAAGCCCCCCAACCCATCTGCACTCACCACGTTCTAGTCAAGTGTGCCGTTGGTTGCTGCTGCCCCTTCTAGGTGCTGTCACCGCCAGCCCCGCACTGTTGCGTGCACCATAGCCAGCAGGGTTTCCCTGGCAGCAGCACCACGACAACAACTGGAGACCAGCAGGGAGGAAGACATGTTTGAAACATGAACAAAGATGGTATTTGCAGCTCCTTCTCCCTTCTGTCATGCTTCTCCCCAAGGTGAGTTTCCCGGGGAGTTTAATTAACATTGAATTTGAATGTACTGCATAGGTTCAAATTTAACATAAATTTGAACTCATGTGAGTAACAAGACTGGATTGCCCAGCCCTGTCATCCGTGACTGAGCTAACGTTAGTTTTACTAATGAATGAGGAAGGCTGCTTGCCCATGTTGCAATCTAACATTAAATGGACTACTCTAAACAATCTAATGGGGTCAGGCTACTCTGCTGATTTTGTTAGATATGTCGGTGGATTTTGATACCATTGACCATGAGATGTTGGTGATGCACCTGAAGGCCCAAGCTGGAATAGGCAATATTGTTCTTGAATTATCCCATTATTTCCTGGCCAGAAGAACTCAGAGGTGGTACTGGAGGAGGCCACTTGACAGGGAGGCCATTGACAGGGTGGCTCCGAGAAGCCCTCTGCCTCTGTCTCGTCACCGCAGGGCCCCTTGGTTTACTGAGGGGCTGTGATGTATGAAACAAGTAGGCAGGAGCGACGCTGGCGTTGGACTCGATCTGACTCCGACCGACTTCTCCATAGGGCCCATTTGCAGTCCTGTGTTGAGGCTGTGAGGACAGCAAGGAAGGAGTTCCTTGCTGCCCTCATAGCATCTGCAAAGTCACACCCAGCAGAGCTCTTTTGGGTGGTGCGGGGGCTGGTCAGTCCGGCCTCCCTTCGCCTAGAGAGGGACTTGTCCCAGGCCCGCTGTGAGGAGTTTGTTACCTACTTCGCAGACAAGATCGCTCGGATTCAGACTGACTTTGATGCTGGGTTGGGGGCAGTAGATAGAGAGCGCGAGGTGATGGAGGCCCCGTCTGGTCCAACTTTGTGGGGGGAGTTTCAGGAAATGACCCCAGCCGATGCGGTAGATGTCTTGGGGTCTGTGAGAGCCGCCAGTTGTGAACTTGATCCATGCCCATCCTGGTTAGTGAAAGCCTCCAGGGAGACACTGGGGACAGCGCTGGCGAGGGTGGTTAACGCATCCTTGCAGCAGGGGAGGTTGTCGCCTAGCCTCAAGGAGACTGTGGTGCGCCCCCTGCTGAAGAAACTATCATTGGACGTAGACGCACTCACGAGTTACCGACTGGTCTCTAACCTTCCGGTGGAGATCCAGCTCCAGGTACATCTGGACAGCATCGGTTTCCTAGACCCTTTTCAATCTGGGTTCCACCCCGGCTATGGCAAGGAGACGGCATTGGTGGCCTTGGTCGACGATCTCTGCCAGGAGATGGATGCAGGATGCTCAACACTTCTCATCCTGCTAGATCTCTCGGCCACTTTTGACACCGTGGACCATGGACTGCTGTTGAGATGGCTGCGTGACCTGGGGGGTCTGGACAGGACTGTTCTTGAATGGTTCCGCTCATTCCTCTCAGGGAGAAGCCAGCAGGTAGTGTTGGGAGCTGAAACATCTTGCCCCCGTGCTTTATCCTGCAGCATTCCTCAGGGTTCCATTCTGTCTCCATTATTATTTAACGTATATATGCAGCCCTTGGGGGAGGTCATGAGAGGGTTCGGGGTGCATTATCACCAATATGCTGATGATACTCAGCTGAACCTCTCTTTTTCATCTGACCCAGACCCTGCTGTCTCGTTGCTATCCCAGTGTTTGGAGGCTGTGGCGGAATGGATGTGGCAGAGCAGACTAAAGCTCAACCCCGATAAGATGGAGGTAATGGTGGTGGGGAGAGCGAGGGAGGTGTCTGCCCCCCTGATTGGGGGGGTTCACCCTCCTATAGCTCAGCAGGTTTGGAGTCTGGGAGTGATACTAGACGTAGATCTCCACCTGGAGCTACAGGTGGAGGTAGTGGCAAAGACCACTTTCCACCAGTTATATCTGGAGCGGTGGCTGCACCCGTACGTCTCCAGCCCGGACCTGGCCTCCCTCATCCATGCCTTTGTCACCTCGAGGCTGGACTACTGCAACGCGCTCTACGTGGGGCTGCCTCTGTTCCTGGCTCAGAGGCTGCAGCTAGTGCAGAATGCGGCGGCACAGCTCCTGTCAAGGACAGGTCGTTTGGAGCACATAACACCTGTGCTCCTGACTCTGCACTGGTTGCCAATAGTGTGCCGAGCCAGGTTCAAGGTTTTGGTATTGATCTATAAGGCCCTTCACGGTCTGGGCCCCCATACCTCAGGGACCACCTCGCCCTCTGCACCCCAGAGCAGCTCCTTCGGTCTTCCAGGGGTGCCTTCTTGGAGGTCCCCTGTGTTAAGCGGGGGGCCACAATGGAGAGGGCATTCTTGGTGGCCGGGCCGCGCCTTTGGAATTCCCTCCCGGAGGAAGCTCGCCTGGCCCCAAGTCTTTTAACATTCCGGTGAGTTTGTAAAACCTGGTTGTTTGCCCAGGCCTTTGGGGAGGGGGGGAGGGTTGGTTAGGGTTTTTATCTCCTTCCCACCCTTATTTATTATTTTACTTTTGTCCTAGCCCTGTTTAATTGCTTATTATAATATTATGATTGTTTTAATTTTTATATTATTGTATTTTTATATTTCTGAAGTTGTTAGCCACCCTGAGCTGTATTCAGGAGGGGTGGGATATAAATTGATAAATAAATTTTAAAAAATTAAAAAATTCTTCATCCCCTCAGGGCCTCATGTGTGGATTTCCACAAGGTTCCATTCTGTCCCCCTCCACCCCCACCCCCCGTCCAACATGTATATGCAGCCACTGGGTGAGGTTGAGAGTGGGTTTGAGGTTCGGTGTCATCAGTATGCTGATGATGACGACACCCAGCTCTACCTCTCATTTTCATCTGACCCAGGCCCGGCCATCTCAGTGCTTACTTGGTATTTGGTGGATGTGGGGGACTGGATGTGGGCAAGCCATCTGAAGTTGAATCCTGACAAGACGGAGGTGATGCTGGTGGGTGGGCCTGAGGAACCAGATGAGGTCCCCATCATTGATGGGATCTGCCCATCATTGGTCCCTCAGGTTCGGAGTCTGGGGGTGTTCAATTCACAGCTTTGCCTGGATGCCCAGGTGGTGGCTGTGCCAGTTACATCTTGTGAGACAATATCTCAGGCTCCGACCTTGCCACCATCATCCATGCCTTCATCACCTCAAGACTAGACTACTGCAACACGCTCTACATTGGGCTACACTTGGTGATGGTTTGGAGACTGCAGCTGGTACAGAACATGGCAGCCCGCCTTCTTACAGGAATGGGTTGCCATAAGCACATAACACCGGCGCTCCATTCATTGCACTGGCTGCCTATAGTCTTCCACGTTTAATTCAAGATGCTGGTATTGACCTTTAAAGCCCTAAACGGTTTGGGACCTACTTATCTGCAGGACCACCTTACTCCCCGGGTTCTGGACCGGCCCCTGCGGTCATCAGACGATGCCCCCCTTGATGCCCCCCATGTCCGTCAGATGGGGACTGTAGAGAGGGAGTTCTCAGTGGCCAGTCCAAGGCTGTGGAACTGCTAGTGGAGGTTCGCCTGTCTCCGGATCTCTCCTCCTTTCATAGACAAGACCTGGTTGTTCCACCTGGCTTTTGGTGAAAGAGAGGGTCTGGGTGGGTAAGATTTATTATTTATTGCTATGGGCTACTTATTTATTGTTTTATGGTTGTTGCTTTTAATAATATTACTTGTTGAATGCTTTATTGTATTTCATTCTTTTTTTATGCAATTGTAAGTCACCCCGAGCCGCCATTAGGCGAGAGAGGGCAGGATATAAACTTTGGATAAATAAAATAAATAAATAGCAATTTGAGTCAATAGAAGAAGCAGAAAAAGAGAAAAGGAAAAAATAAAAGGCAATAAGCATAGAATACCTAAAAGGCAATTATCATAGAACGCCTATAACTAAACAAAGAGGTGCTGCAGCACACAGGTAATTTCCACTATCCAGTGCGATCCCATTCACTCACACTTCACATAGTACTCAGGTAATATCTATGCAGGGAGAAAGGAGTGGGGGAAGGAAGCATGGAAAAGGGTTGCCAACCACCCTGTCCAGAAGGATTTGACTAAAGATCTTAAAGAGCTAGTGCCAAATTGGGTAGGACAGTGAAGGGACTTTTTTGCCAGTGTCAATGGCTGTCACTTCTTTAGGGGAGACATCCCGAATACTTCATTTTGGGCTAAGGATAGCTTAGTGGTCTTCCGACTTTTCCTTAGTGCCTCAAAAAAGAGAATTTGTATTTGAAATAAATTTTGCTTTCTCTTTAGGGAAAAACCAAAAGAGGATGTATATTAGTGTTTCCACAATGAAAGCTGGTTCCTCCATTCCATAAGGACTGCAAGTTACAAGGTTAAGGGCTACTCAAGTGAGCAGTGGTGAGCAGTTTTGACCTGATGGCACCCAGGGAGGAAAATCATTTCTTTAGAACCATGCTGAATGTCTGATAAGAGAGACTACTTTTATTCTAGTTTTTAACATCCACCTCCATGATCCATGAGACAGCATGCATTCATGAGATGCATAAAAAACCCATATATTCTCAGAGATACAAGGATTGATCTTGACAGAGCTAAGTGCTAGGCCTTTGCAAAGGCTCAAAAAGAACATCTAAAATGACAGCAATGAAAACAGCAAACTAAGTTATCAGACCATTGTCATCGCTTCCTCAAGATCCATTTTTGCTGAGATGCCTCCCCCCAAAAGCCAACTAATGTTGCCTTGGTTATGGGATAAGAACGGGGGGGGGGGGGGGGAAGAGAGGGAGAGAGAGAGAATGAGAATATGATCATCCAAAGAATTCGGAGCCTTCCAAGTCATGAAAATAGCTATGCTACATCCTGGCCCATTGGGACCCTGGGAGTTGCCTACCCATCTTCTCTGCATCATAGGTTTTGAGATCAGTCTCTGGAGTTCTTACCAGTACTTTATTTACACACATTACTTGAAACTATTATTTTACTAATCATATTTTAATATATTTTAAGACAGAAAAATATTGTAGATTTTGGTTCTCCTGAGTCAGGTACAGTTGTACCCCATTTCCTATCACTCCTCTAACAGGCCTGCCTACATCTCTGAATGACCCTTTCTCCCCCTCTTGCCGCTTTTTATACTAATTGATTGCATGTTACCTTAAATTGTAAATCTAGGGGAAGGGATAGGGATTGTGTTTTACTGCATGTTTGTACGGAGCTTTGAACAAGCAATCTTTGGGTATGATAGGGATGTAGTAGATACAACAAAAATAGCAATAGAAATCAGACAGTATATGTCTCCTGCACGAGCAGAAAAATATGAAGCCCTCGTAACAATTTTCAAAGGGTGTTAACACATGAGACGTTGCCCCACTTTGACACCCATTAGCCCTGGATTCACCTGCTTGTGCGTTGTAGGGCTGTCATATGTTCACCCTGCGGCTGCTCCACAAGACGTCATCACTGGACATGCAGAGCGCGCTGTGTGGGCAAATCCAGGTAAATGCAAGGCAACACGCTGCCCCAGGGCTGCCTCCTGTGTGTTGGAGGGTGCCATGGAGTGTACGCCCTGTGTTTCCCCCATCTGTTGGGGCATGCACATTCAGCACCCTAGAGTCACGGACAGCAACCTAGGGCATCCAAGGAGTGACTTCAACTCTATGGCAGAAGAAGGGGAAGCATATTTAAAACAAATAAAAGTATTTTGTTTTCACCCAAGACACAATTAATTTGTGGAATTTGTTGCCAGATTATGTGATCAAGGTCAGTAGTATAGCTGGGTTTAAGAAAGGATTGGAAAAGTTTCTGCAGAATAGGTCCATCAGCAGCTATTAGCCAGGTAGGTTTGAAGAATGTAGCCTGCTACTGTTGGGAGCTGGGAGTAAACAACAGGAAATAAATTGCCCCATTGTGACCAGTTGGATGCTTCTTCCAAGTGACGGAGATCGGCCCTGTCAGAGACAGGATGCTGGGCTCAATGGACCGTTGGTCTGACCCAGTATGGCACTACTTATGTTCTTATGCTCTTACAGCTTGTTATTTTTCTGTACTTAGTTTGTTATGCTGAGATCTCAATAATGCGTTAAAATAAAATGGAATACTAAGACCACCAAGCAAGTTCTCTCTATACTCCAGACATTTCCATGGTGTCTGCTTTCCCTTTGGTGACTATAAGTCCTAAAAACCCTGCAAGAAACTGGAAGGGGCAGAATAACCTATTCCTTTGTGGCTTCTCGTGAAGAGCTCTGAAGACAACCAGATAAGATCAGCAAACTACAGAGAGGTCATCTATTTATTCCCTCTGCCTCAGCTGCCTCTACACAGGCCAGCACGGCACCACATTTTAGAACATGCTGGCTGGATCGCTTCTTAAAGGCATCTCTCGCTCTCTTTTTCTAAAGTAATAGCAACTTTTTCACAGATCACAGAAACCCGTTTCTTGGAGTTGTTAACACATGAGAAGGGAGGCCTCCAGAGCCTGTGGTCTCTCCATGGGGCCCCCCTCTGCAGTTGCCACCCACAGGCTCCACGTAGGACCACACCAAACAGGCAGGCATTCCTCCCTGCTGTGATCTACCTGCATTCCCATCTGGTTTCCACCCCAGACAAGGTAATAACATGGGTAAACACATGTGCAAATCAACTATAGTACTCCTCCCTGTGTCCATATAGGAGAGGGGAGCTGAAGGAAAAAGGTAGGCTCAGCACAGCTTTTCATCATTCTTTTGGATGCTCAGACTCCTGCTAGCCAATAGGACGCTCACGTTCTTCCCCCTCCATCCTGTTCTCCCCCTCCCATTTGTAAAGGAATTCCAGATGGGAAGGGTTAGAGCTGAAGGGAAGAGGCAGGCTCAGTACAGCTTCTCAGCATCCTATTGACTGCTGACTCCTGCTAGCCAATAGGATGCTACAGTATCAGCTGAGTCTGCCCTCTCCCTCCTGCTCTCCCCCCTTCCATTCCTGAAAATTTGCCTTTGCTTTCCCCATCGAGACAGCTGCCAGTTCCAAAGTTCAGAAACTGCAGTTGATGCAGAATGTGGCAGCCTGACTTCTGTCAGGGATGGGTTGCTGGGAGCACATTACACAGCTGCTCCAGATTCTGCACTGGCTGCCAATAGCTTTCTGGCAGGGCCGGTCCCAGGCACGTGCCACATGTGCGGCTGCACGTGGCCCTGCAGCCAGCTAGGGCCCCGTACTTGCCTGGCTGGGTGGCAGGCTGCAGCCAACTTCTCCCCCAATAAGTTCTTCTGCCTCCACTCCCTGGCTCTGCCTGCTAGTAGTGTTACAGCAGCAGCAGCAGCAGCAGCAGCAGCAATCGGACTGGGAGATAAAGCTGTTTATTTACAAACAACTCCTCCCCATTTGAGTGATCAGAAAGTTGTTACCTTGTTAAGAAGGTTCTTCGAGATGGCTCCCAACATTCTCACAACTGGGTTCTGCATGCTCATCCTATTCAAATAATAGACCACATGATGGTCTCAAGCTCCTCTAGTATAAAAAGCACTCTTCCCCCCTCAGAATAACAGTTCTTTCCAACCCTTTCTAGGAATATAAGAAAATTCCATGTGGGGCTGGAAGGGTGGGTGTTGTGAGAATGTTAGGACCCATCTCGAAGAACCTTCTTTACAAGACAGCAACCTTCTGTTCTTCTTCGAGTGACTCCTCACAGGCCACATTTTTACATGTCTCCGTCAGGTGCGGGGTCCATGGATGCGCACACAACTGCACACGCATCACCACTCACCGCCCCCCCACTCATCCACACCCATGTAGTAACCGCTGTTCCCCCCGATTGCTCCATACATGGAGAAGAGTGCGTGGGGGGGGTGTGTGAGTGGGGATTCGTGTTAGGCAGGCGCACGCGCGCACACACACACACACACCCACTCACTATGGGCGCATGCACCACATCATTCACACGGGGCTCCCTCATCCAAGAACACGCAGAAATCTGCATGTTCATGGGAGGGAGAAGCCCATGTAAAAAGGGCCACATTCTCGCAGCTGTCTTACTTATACTATCTTAGGTAGGAATTTAGGATGTAAATAAATATCTAGTCTATCCTGGAAAATCTGCAAATATGGTTCTGAGATTATTATGGCTGTTATTTCACTAACTCTTCTTAATGAACTTATTGCTAATAGGAATACGGTCTTTAAACCCACACCGCATAATCAGTTCATTTGCGCCCCCATATAATTAATTCACGCTGCCCTGGGGGCACAAATTAAATGGTTCCAGGGGGGCAGCGTGAATTGATTATATGCGGGATGGGGACAAATGAACTGGTTATTGGGAGGGGGCAGCGTGAACTGATTATGGGGGCACAACTGAACTGTACATATACATATATACACACACACACACACACACACACACAGCACAATGCACGTAATAGACTGCCTGCATTTTGGGTGTTGTGTGTTTGAAAGCAGCGCCTCTGGACCAGTCACACTGCATGCATGTACAAGGTACAGGCGGCACCGGCAGCAAGAAGCAACAGGCCCTGGCGGCCAGGCTGGCTAAGCTCACCCCTTCCCCCCAGTAAGGCAGTGGACGCAGTCAGTCTCTGTGCCTGCCTTGCTGCCCGCCCGACTGCCCTTGCAGTGGAACCACTCCTGGGGAGTGATGGTAGATGCTCAGCTGGGGAGATGGGGGGGGAGCATGGGGAGGCCATGCTTCTCCATGGCTGCTCGGAGGAGTGGAGAATGGAAATCCGTCCTGTCCAGAGGGAGTAAATATTATGTAAATTTACACATTTGTATAATTAGGTGGGGCCTAATTATGCAAATTAGGCCCTGCATCAAGACTTCGTACATGGCCTCACAAGCCCTGGGGCCGGTCCTGATTTCTGGACACAATTCAAGGTGCTGGTTTTAACCTATTAAGCCCTAACGAACTTGGACCCCAGGTATCTGAAAGATCACTTTTCCCCCTATGTCCTGTCATGGCCTCTGAGGTCGGCCAAGGTCACCCTCCTGCACGTGTCCTCTGTGTGAAATTGCTACGTCGAGGGCGTGCAGGGAGGCATTCTTGGTTGCTGCCCCACAATTATGCAACTCCCTCCCCTTGGAGGTCTGCCTAAGCACGAGCCGGTTTGTCTTCTGGAGGAGATGTAAGACATTTTTGTTTGGCCCGGCATTTGGTAGGCAGGGATAAGGTTCAGTGGGATTGGGTAGAAGGGCTGGGGAGGAGGGTTGGTGGTTGGTAGGTGGGGTATTTGAATTTTCTCCATTTATTACCATACCAACCTCCTTATACTATATTTGGCTGAACCATATATTTTAGAAAGATGTCCACTCTTGATTTGAAGAGCAGAGAAAGAGAATCAACCATGGCAGTCTGTTCCAAAGGTTAATTATCCATACTGATAAAGTGTCTGATTACCAATTTGAATTTGTCTAGCTTTATCACCACAATTTGGCATTTGCTATTACTTCCTCTGCCAGATTAACGAGCCTGTTAGTACACTATACTTCATCAACTGGTGAGATACTTTAATACTGCGATGAAGTCACTTTTTAACCTTTTTCATATGCTAAATAGGGATGTGCAATTTGTTTCATTTTTATTAGTTACTAAAATGAATGGAGCCCCATTCATTTTAGTAATGAATGTTCTGAAAATAAATGAATAAGCAAGCAACATACATTCGCTTTCATTCATTCGTTTAAAAAAACAAACAAAAAACCCAACCTGCACATGTGCAAAATGGATGCTGGATGCACATGCGCGCCCTTTTCCAAAATGGTGCCGGCATTTTGAAAAAGGTAGCTGGTCTGCACATGTGCAGACTGGGTGCCCTTTTCCTAAATGGTGGTAACACTGCCAGCACCATTTTGGAATAGGGTGCGTGTGTGTAGAATGACCCTGGTGGCCATTTTAATTTTTAAAAAATAATTTTACAAAAATCAATGCGCATTGACTAAATGGCCACTGGACTGTTCTGTGCATGCGCTCCCCTTTTTAAAAATGTCAGTGGCAGCATTGCCACCATTTTGGAAAAGGGCATTCATTCTGCACATGTGTAAAATGGGCACTGCTGCTGCCGCCTTTTTTAAAAAAGGTGCACGTGCGCAGAATGGTCCGGGGGGCATTTTGTGCATGCACAGTGATTTTTCTTTTTTTAAAAAAATAAACAAATAAATATTTTATCCAATTAAAAAAATGAAACGTACAGGTTTTCAACAAACACCATAAAACAAATCATTTTCATCAAACGAAAATGAAAACTAAAATGAAAAGGGTGCCTTCTGCACACTCCTAATGCTAAACAGGGATTGCTCCTTAGGTTATTGCTCCAGGTATTAAAAACCCCAGAGCAACTGTTTGTTATACTTTAACTAGCCTGTGGTTAATGATCAGGTCATTAAAACTTGGTTAAATAGAAAATCTGTACCTCGTCAGAACTTAAGTGTGGTTCAAAGTGTGTTATTCCAGATCTAAGCTCTGACTAAAGTAACTCATGAGAACACACCTACTGGTGGTTCCACATGTTATTCACACCTGCAGCAGAGGCATGGCGAGTGTGAAACCCACTCCACCCCCCAAGCAGAAGTTCACATATGCAGCTAGATGGGGGGGGGGCACCACTCACCGATCTAACAGTAGCAGCCCTGGGTTCTTCCTGGCCAGGGCTGCAGTTGGTAGAGTATTCCCAGTCCACTGGTAGCAGCACCAGCTGGGAGGAGAGTGCTAACATAACAGAAGGAGCTGTGCTTGACAGAGCTCAGCTTCTTGGGAAGTAGCAGCATCTCTTTGTCCATCCAGGTGGCCAGGGCTGCTGCAAACCAACTACAGGAGACTGCTGTCAAACACACAGACTTGGGTATTAATATGTGTCTAGAACCAACACAGCTCTCTCATTGTAAAGGCTTGTTTTACAACCCTCAAATCAGTCTTATGGCTCTTCTTTGCACTGGCTCAAATTATTCAACATCATTTCCAGCACCAGAAGTGGGCACAGTATGCCAGCAGCAGTTTCACCAGTGCCACCAGCAGAGATAAAATGACTTCCCTACCAACCTGTTAACACATCCAAGCATTGCATTAATCCTTTGTGCTGCAGCATCGTACTATGAGCTCATGGTTGTTTGTCCACTTTGGCTCCATGTCTTTTTCAGTCATTGCGTTGCAAGGTGAAATCTGCCATTCATTAGGTATGCCCCACATTATTTGTTCCTTCTGGCATAAAAGTCTTTACTTCTTCCTGACTCTTCTGGGAAATATCCATCTTAGCTGACTTGACATTTAATTGAGAACTCAGGTAAATTACTATAGTTTCCACTATAGCAAAATGTAATATTTTCCAAGTAGATGACAAGTACACCTTCAAGGTCTCACTGGGTCATGAGCAAGTTGTGTAGGAATGAATTCCATTAAACTCCAAGATTCAAGAAAGAAATCCAGTTCTGTTGAAAGATTGTTCAAATATGCTTTCTGTGGTTGTAATAAGTATAAAACCACTGGCTTACCCACCCCCTCCAACCCCTTCTGACTAGAATATTTACTCAGGCTTATGTGAAATATACATATTATTTGCAGAGGGAGAGATACATTATTATTGGAGATGTAAAAGAAAAAAGGTTTATCATTCTGGGAAATCCCAGGAGATAAAGTCAAGCCCACTAGGGATGGTCACGAAGAAATCCACTTACCAACATGGTGGTGACACCTCTGCTACATGCTTTGGTAGTTATAATTATCATCAATAGTTTGACCAATGTCTGAAAGCAAGAGTAGGCCACTACAGCATAGCATATATGGGTTATGACATAGGAACTACTAGGGATAGAAGTTTTCCTAGTGATAGCTAGGAAAAAGTTGGAAGTGAGCTTTACAAGGTGTTTGTATTTGATTACTTTTTTACAGAATAGTTATTAGTGGGTAATGTATAGATTAGGTTCTTCCTTAAATAATTCTAGGATCAAAAACCTTCAGTTTAAGAGAAGAGTTAACTTGAGTGCCATGTTACCAGTAAAGATAATGTACAGTCTCGCATATTGTCCTCATTTACAACTTAGGTTTCATGCACCCACACTTTGCCTTGGTCTTTCAGCACCAGTCCTCTTCCTCCATGGGTTGGGGGCAATTCTAAAATGGGACAGCCAGCTCCTCATGCCCCAATATTATGGACTTGATCCCTGTCTCCACAATTTCTCCTTCATTTATAGCTCCTCTCAGGCAACAGCTCAAGTGCATTTGCTTACTACACAGGTGATTAAGGGCAAGTAAATATTTGTCCTAGTATATCATGCTCTGCAGTACTAGACTGTGTTGGAAAGGGATTTGGCTGTCTGTGAGCTGTGGGTCCTGGTTGGGGATTGGTTGCAATATACTTCCCTCACTGCCTGGTTGTCCCCAGTCTTGTCTCCCTGTACACATCCATCAAACTTGTTCCCCTCATATACAGTCCCCCAGTACTCAGCTCTCACATTCTCCTCAACCCAAATAAAAGCATATAGGGAAAGTGCAGAGGAAGAGCATTGGGACTGCAAGACAAAGGCAAAGTGTAGGTGCATGGAGTCTAAATTGTAACCTACTGCTTATATGGTACCACAAGTTAAGGCAGGAGCCTTAACTTATAATTTTCATGCTTTTCGGACAATGATTGAATTTGTAGCAGCCTTAATTCCTCTCTTAAAATGAAGGGTTTTTGATACCAGAATTACCCTGTTTTTTGAAAGGGGAATACACTAAATTTCGCCTCCTACAACACTATCAACCTTAGACCCAAGTCCAGCAAAGATCCTGTCAGTGCACAGCTGATAGTCCAGATCAAGTGCCAGAGCCCACCCCATATGTGCAAGTGGAAATGCTGGGTTTGGGTGGAAATGCTGGGTTTGGGTGGCACATTCCGTGTGCCAGTAGCACAGGGTTGGGAGTGAAATACTCACCCATCCAGAGTCCCTCACAGGGATTTCAAGGCATCCCACAGTGCCACAATGACTCCCTGATGAAGATGAGACCCACCCTGGATTCAAGTCCTTGATGTTGCCTTGGTCACCTGAACAGTCCCTGCGACTGGTCAGAGCAGACATAGGAGATGTGCAACAGGCAGCTGGTGCCTGAGATGCTGGTGGGGCTAGGAATCATGTCCAGGAAAGGACACCCATTCAAGTCCCTTAACCACTCTCTCACACACACCCTCCATTACCCTTATACCCTACCCTACAGAAGTAGGATGCTTGTGTATGAATCTCCTTTCAATTCCTTCTTCCAGAGCTCTCTGAGCCTGGGCTGTTGCTCTGCAAACTCTGAAAAGGGCAGCTAATCATTCAGGTCTTCACTGCCCTGTGCTTTTGTCCCTTCTCTGTGCTGTGTCACAGGACAGTGATGAGGTGATCCATTAGTTGCCCTGTAACAGGGCAGAGACCTGTGTGCTGCTGGCCCTTTAAGAGAGGCTGAGTGGGCCCAAAGTCATGCTCACTCAGCACTATAAAATCCTGGAAGCAGGAAGTGAAGAGGCAGAAGCTACCTGGAAGCCAGAGGGTGAACAACTCTGCTGGAGCTGCCTGAGCAGGAACTACAGGGGCTAACTTGGAGAAGCAGGTAAAGGTGGGATGCTCACAGCCAGTCAGTGGACTGTTACTTGACTAAGCATGGGACTAGTTAGATAGATAAGGGGGCCGGAGGGGTTGTATGCCTGGCATAACTAGTATTATAATACAGGAGAACTGTACATGAATAAACGTATAGAAGCTGATTCCCTGTGTGATTGAGGACTTTGGGACCTGATCCTGATACAACTTACCACTGACATGGCCACGCTGTTAGATGCCCTTTTCAGAGTTTGCAGAGCTACAGCCTGGGCTTATGGAGTTCTGGATCATGGTCTCAATCTCTTCATCTCTACATCATTTCTCATACACTCAAGTTAAGCTAAAGCATATTCATCACATCACTGAAGTTCAAGTACATATATCTCATAATCTAGACATAAACTTCCATTAAACCTAAACTGAACATTACCACCACTGTTGCAGCAATGTATGTACAACAATGCAGATGCTAGGCTACCCCCTAGCAGATGCTAGATTTTGTGTAAATCTTTCCCACATACAACTTTTCCCCTGCTGCTCTAGAAACATACATCTACCAAAGTAAGTGCAGGATACCATACCCCTGCCCCCCCCCTTATATATATTTGGGGGGAAATGTACCAGAAGAGTACATACAAATTACGTACATTATGTACACTACTTACATTTCAAGGCATATTCCTCTGTTCTCTAACATCATGAACAAAAGAAATACACCAAACGAGCCTCTCCCACTTCCCCTGAGCCCAACCCTGCCTGTTTTCCTCCCACCACCGCCCAGCTTTGGGAAAACCCTACCCTCTCTTTGCTGTGCTTCTGACTCTTTGACCCTCTGAAAATGAATTGCTGGGGGTGGGTACCCTGTTAAAGCACCCCACCCTACATTCCCTGGGATTACAGGCAAAGAGGTGTGTTCTGAGTAAAGTCCCCATAACTCTTTCTGATTGCAAGTTCCTTCTCACTTACAAGAATCCATCAACATACAGCTATTGTCATCTCTATGAGGCTACAGGTGCATCTAAATATAATAACCTCTCCACGTATATCCTATGCATGGATACCCATTCTCTTCTCCATGAAGATACAGGGACATGTACATAAAATGTTCACGTTTGTTGTATGTATAATCCACATCCATCCTGACAATTTAAAAATCTCTCTCTCCATTGGATAACATGGGAACTTCAAAACTAACAAATGACACAACAGATTTTCAAACTATAAACCCAGGAACACACTACAATGCACACGAGTTTTCTGACATGTGTACTTCTCCAGATGGATAACTTAAAACAAACTTTTCTGTGTCAAAAAAAAGTGTTACAAACCACAGAAAAAACAGTTCTGCCTCCAAAATTCAAAGTCTGATAGACCAGCCATTTCTCAACTGATCTGGCTCTCTCTGCAAAGTACAATATGCTGGATCTAATATATGATGGTATGGGGTTGTGTAAAGGTTCTATTGACACACTTTTAGGATGTTCTGCATAAAGTCATCACTCTTGTGTGGATACAGCTCTTTAAATATTTGTAAAGGGCATTACTTAATCCAGAAGTACAATGAAAGACTAAGCAAGAAAACTATTATTGGAAAAGCAGGGCTCGCAATGAGAGACTGTAGAAGGGCTGGTGATGGAAAGGCTGAACTGAATTGCTCTGGTATAACTCAAGCTGCGATAGAGGAGAAGAATCCCTTACTATCTTTGCCTTAGGGATCATTATCCTTGTTAGTGGGGTACTAACTGTAGTAGGGTCAAAAAAATATGGCAGAACTTGACTTGATGAGTTCAGACACATGATCTCTTCAGAGTGGCAATATAAAAATCATTATAAGCCACAGCAGCAAGACACCACTCTGTGAAAGCAGAGAAATTCAGGCCTGGCCTAGCCATCTACAGACCCAGATTTCAAGGTATTCTGCATTCACATTTCCTTTTTTCATTTGAAGACTACCATCCACCGTTTTCTTATCTTGTTTGCTGTTAATCTTCTATTAACTTTATCTTGTCTTTTATAAGGAACTTGGAGCAGGAACAGCAAGCTGAGTATCAGTCTGAAGCAGAACAAGGGGAGCAAATGCTGAGCAGGAAAGAGAGAGACCACAGCCATTGTCATGGCAACAGGGATCAGCTGTGAATACTTCAAGTTCTGTCACCCCTGTGTTAGTGGGTGGGTGAAAAATCTTACTTCAGGACTGATAGTGCAGAAACGTGTGGTTAAACATGTCAGTTCTATAAACTGCACCATAATTCACGTGACTCCAGATGCGATCTGGAAAAACAGGTGTACATACTAAGCTACAATGTACATGATTGTAGGATTGTAAATATTGTGTAGGGCAAACTTCTGAAAGGTGAACCTCCTTTGATGTAATCATTGGCATTTTACAGTAGTGGATCCTTAGAATTGTAATATGTACATCCTCATGGAATAAATATCTTTAATAAGCTCCACCCAATTCCAAACAAAATGTATACAGTGAGTAGCCATCTATATTTCCTTGAGAGGTATAGGCACTGTTCTTGCTACAAAGAGTTCATCACTTTAAAAAAAAAGCCTCTATGATTCTAAAATGTATCCTAAGTTTATCAGATATTTTATATCTAACAAATACGTATCTAAACGCACTAATACTGCATGTGACCTTCTCCTATATTTGTCCAAGCCACCGAGCTTCCTTTCAAAGTGGCTAGGAGGGGGGAGTGCCTCTTTTCTCCTGGGCGTGACTCTCTGCAGACTCAGGGATAGGGATCCTGGTCTCTTGTTGAGTCGTAGCGCCCCAGGCTCCTGGGCCCGTTTCTACTAGTTTCCCCACACCTTTCACCCTCCGTGTCCCTGTTCGAGTCCCCGGGAGGCCCTGTTCCCGCACAGGACTCCAAGCTCACAGTTTGTTGCCCTAGCTGGGGTTTGCAGAGTTCCCATTCAGTTCTTCCCTCCAGGATTCCAATGTTTTGGGCAGGCTGGGGTTACTGCATGCAGAGGCGACGTCCGAGAGTGGCTCCTGCTTCTCTGGCTGCTTGCCCCTGTCTCCTGAGGCCTTTTCAAGGGCTAACCCTACACCTCACTTCCAGCTAGAACTTGCTCGGCTGGGGCTGGGTTTGGCATGCCCTGATGATGTCAGGGCAACAGCCGGTATGGAGACTGCGTTGCAGGGGGCCTCCAGGGAAGATGTCCCACGCTGCCAGAAGCTGTGGGGGGAGTCCATGTGGCTCCACCAGGCTTCCTCCCTTAGTGCTGGGGGCGGGCAGCCATCACACTATATGCAATTGTATTTTAGAGGACCCCAGAAAGATCACACAATGTATTTTCACACACAATGCAGAAGATCTCAACTCCACAGATGTTTTCCACCTGTTTTCCCATACCCAGACACACGCACTCTCAAAAAAATGATTTCCAAGCCTGTTTACCGTCAGTAGGAATAAAACTACAGAAACCTAAAATCATAACACACCAGCAACTTCTGAAACTGATGCAGAAGTTCAACTGTGTGTGTTGGCCACACTGTGATCATAACTGGTGGAAAAACAAAGGCATAACAGTTAATAGTTTAATAAACAGTTATTGTCTAATGAGCAATGTCTTTCTCTAGCAGCTGAATTTTTAAAAGCACAACCAGTTGTGGCTCCTGTAGCTCAGGTTGTAGAACTCTGATGAGAATGGATTCAATATTACGTGTGATTTCTTTTACTGTGGAAGTCTGCCTTAAAAATGTTTTTTCCCCTATACCAGTCTCTTTTATTTTTATTTATTTAAATTTCTACCTCTCCCCTCTCCCCTCTCCATCCCCTTGGGACTCAGAACAGGTTAAAACTATGTATCAGAGAAGCCCCCTAAATGCCTAATTGTGGGGAAAGCATTACTGTGAGCTAAACTCTTACACAAAGAATCCAAATATGCCTCTAATTCCGCTTCCTCTCTCCCCTTACCCCCACTATCTTAGCTGTAATTAGCAGAGAAGGGGGTTATGTAGAGTTCACTTGGGAGGAGCTATGGGACAAAATCATTTAGGAAACACTGCAGGAGACCCAAAGTTTAGTTACCCTGCACCACTTCTAATGATGCAACATCCTAGGAAATAGCTATTGAATAAGCATGCAATGTCCAAAATACTTCTCTAGTGACTCATTTAAAAACAGCAAGCTGCAGTTCCTTCTCTCCCTCAAGTGGTAGAGCTTCGAAAAAAAATACAAGGGTTTTGTCTGGCTTGTGTGTGTGACTTGTTTATTAAAGTTTACTTTAAACCCAAACTATTTTTTAAGTCATTAAAAGGGGCTACTGCAACACGCTCTACATGGGGCTACCTCTGGTGATGGTCCAGACACTGCAGCTGGTGCAGAATGAGGCGGCCCATCGTCTTACCGGGATGGGTCGCTATGAGTACATTACACCAGTGCTCCGGTCTCTGCATTAGTTGCCTATTATCTTCCGGGCCTGATTTCCCCTTTTGTTGTATTTTTGCTTTGTTGTAAACTGTCCCAAGATGTGATCAGTGAGCGGGCTGGTATAAAAGTTCAATGTAATAATAATAATACCTTGCAATCTCCCAGACGATTGCGGGCAAAGCCGTGCAAGGAGGTAGGTGGTGGAGTGCCTCATATACTTGTGGGACCCCTTAAATCTGGAAGGCTGCTTCCATTCTTCCTTAATAGCATTTAAATAAAACTGATCCAGCAGGAGGAAATGTCTTTGTTCTCCCTTAAAGGAATCCTGGTTCTGGGGCATAGGAGGATGGGAAAGCTCTAAAATTGAAACCACCATTCTCATAATGCTCTGCTTCACACCATCTAACCCAAAGTGGTTCCTCCTGCTTCTTGGGCTGTGTTCCCACCTGCAGCGGCAGCAGCAGCAGCAGCGGGAGGGAAGACGTGGCAGTGCGAAGAAGCTTGCCGATGGGAAAAGAGCCGGTGCAAACGGGGATTCACCGCGGCTTCTCTCGCGCACGTCAGGGCGCAAAATCCTGACATGCGTGAGAGAAGCTGCGGCAGATCCCCGTTCACATCGGCTCTTTTCCTGTCAGCCGGCTCCTCCGTGCTGCCGTGTCTTCCCTCGCCCCTTCCGCTACCACCACAGGTAGGAACGCAGCCTTAGTGTCGGCACCAGAGAACTCCCCATCTTCCTTTACTGAGCTGGAGGGAGAGGGCATGTGGGAGAACAGGGCTGGGGAAGATGAAAAGGGGGAACAAGCCCCCTTTTTTCTGCTTTTGGGTCCCTTACAGCAGGGCCTTACACTTATTCTCCTTCTTACCCCTTCTCTCCCCCACACCCCCCATTCTGCTTGGACCCCTTTGAGTGTCCCCTTTTCTCCCTTCTTCTTGCCTCTCTAGGGAGAGAAGGGGAGGGGAAATGGGAAGAGGAGGAGTCCTTTATAGAGCACAAGGGGTTCTGTGAGGGAGTCTTTAAGCATAGGTTTGCACTCCCCAGAGGAGCATCTGTGACCTCTCATGGCACTAGGGCCAGCAATGGAGAAGCAGACTGCTCTCTAACAAGCAAGTTCAGACTCCCTGCCCCATCCTTCATATTACTAACGGAGACTTTACAGTCTCAGGGTCCCCAACCCACCCTCAAGCACATGCTAGGAGGTTCGGGTGTCCAGATATGCAAATTTTAGAGGACACAAGAGAAATACAGGTTGCATGGCTGCATCGTCTCCAATGCAGCCCTGCAACCTGTATTTCTTAAGTGTTCTCTAAAATTTGCATACCTGGCCATCCTACAGGAGGTGGAGGCATGAGGCAACCTGCCTCCCCCATTCAGCCTCAGGTACATCAGCGTATAGGGGCAGGGAAGCCTGATCTGAGGGGTTTGGAATTCCGAGGCTGGGTCCGCACACTTCCACCACTGCACTAAGGCTTCTTGGGTCTGTCCAACTGCTTTCTCCCTGTGAAGCAGGCTTGCTTTGCCTTCGCTCTGAGCAGCACTCCCTTGGCTGGGGAATGCTGTTGCATCTGACTGCCAAGAGTTCTTGCCTCTGGATCCATTACCAAGACGGGCAGCTTGTATGAGGCAGGCTTGCCTCAAAAGGCGAGAAATAGTTCAAACATGGCTGCATGCTGTTGCTGCTCCTGCTAAAGCTCCCTTTCATTTCAGTGGCAGGAGAAGTCCCTCGTGGCCAATACTCCCCCCCCCCCCCATGGGGCCTCCTTTAAGGAAACTAAAGCAGGGGAAGGGACAAAACCAGGGGAAGGACACCACCACCCCTCCCACACACACACTTTCCAGTCCTCCCCTGTCACAAAGTTCAGACCTCTGTCTGCCTCCTTCTCGCAAGGCAGGAGACAACTGGAGCAGTGGCTGTTAATCATCTAGATCCTGCCTACTGCCAAGTAGGAACATAGTCAGTTCCAACTATTGACCCTGCAAAAAGAGAGAGAATGGAGCTGTGTCCACTTACATGACTGACTGAAATTGGCTTTATAATCGCTCTTCCTTTCTGATTGCTTTAAAGCCACCTAAAAGAAGGTATTTTTGCACGGTAATCAACCTATTTGCATGGCTACGTATTTTTAGTATACGGCATCAGATGTGAAGACAAGTATCCTCTTTATCAATGGTCATTAGTTGCAACAGAGAAAACAGAATTTATTTTGAGACAGTATTTTCCCTGTACAGTTAAAAATTAGGCTGCTTTTAAACGAGGGCGCGCTGAAGTGCCTCCCAAACGCCGCATTAAAGGAAAGCCGCCGGAAGTGACCTTCTCCCCGTTGCCGGCAGCGGTGGCGGCTGGAGACACGGGGCTTTGCAGCGGCGTGTTCTTAAGAGTTCAATTATCTGGCTTAAGAACGCGCCGCTGCAAAGCCCCGTGTCTCCAGCCGCCGCTGCCGCCGGCAACGGGGAGAACATCACTTCCGGCGGCTTTCCTTTAATGCGGCGTTTGGGAGGCGCTTCAGCGCGCCCTCGTTTAAAAGCAGTGTTACAGTTAGAGCATGTTTGTGTTAATTTAATATTCAACCAATTTAAAAAAAATTGAAAGTGTGAATTAGAATTCAAATTTGTATGCAAAGTTCAAATGTGATCTAATTCATGTGTTAATTTCTTCTTTGTTATTCATCAATATGTTATAGAAGCAAAAATATCATGTGACCTTAAGCCATCAAAAAGTCTATCCAAATTTGAACTAACTAAAATAGGTAAAGCTGAACAATCCAAAGTCAAATTAACTGATTACAGACCAAAATAATAAACTCTTAAATCCAAGTATCACTCAGATACTGCCTGCCCTCACAATATTTGTCTTTTTGTTAATGCCAATGAGGGCCTTAAAATCCTATTTCCTTTTAGGTTCTCTTAGGGTGTTTTCCAACAAGACAATAGCCCATTGCAGTCTGCCTGGTCTGTCGGCTCACGTTTTTAGTGCATAGGGTTAATAAGCAGGCAGTCCCCTGCCCGAATTTCAAACTTCTCTCCCCCCCCCCTTCCCCGCCCCGCTCCCTTTTCATCAGAAGCAGCACTTACACGTGTGGGTAGCTGCAAGAAGAGAAGGATCTTCCCGCACCCCCTGCGCTCTCCTCTTGCAGTTGCCTCACAGCTGATTACAATCTCCTCTTGCATTGCAGCCACCCGAATACACGAGCACTGCTTCTGATGGAAAGGGGGGAGGGTCACCGATAGAGAAGGCTTCTTCAGTGAACGTGACCCCCTTTTCTATCAGAGCTCGCTTTCAGTCCTTGCTCTTTCCTCTCACAGCTGACAGAACGCCTCTCCTCTAGCAGCCGTGCAAGGTGCCACTCTATGGTGCTGGTGGACCTTGATGTGGGTAAGGCTGTGGGTAAACCTAATTCATGAGACGCGGCAATGTGGGTGTGCATTAGCCCACACTGGCCTGCACAGTGGGCTTGCAATGTCTCCTTGAATGATGTTGTGAGTAGGAAGCAAGTGAGGGCTGCATGGGGGTATAGACAAACATCTGGTGAACCCCAAATAATCAGGCAGGTGAACACCCACCTAGTGAATGCTAATGTGGGCTATTGTCTCATTTATTTTCACTCTTAGGTTATCACTGCTGAACAGGATATGCCTCAACCTTGCCTAAATTTGTTTGTTCTCTCAGGGTAGATTTTTAATGCCCTCTGGACATCTAAGTTATGTCAAAGGACTTCCTGGGGCTGTTGAGGATTTGGACAGAAGGACGGAAACTTAACGTGTTAATGTCTATTGAAAGCAGGGTTACTTACCTGTAACCTTTGTTCTTCGAGATGGGCTCTGTCACTTACACTACTGGGTTCTGTGCCTGCATAGTCCAGTCTTGGAAGCTTTCTCCAAGCAGTTATCCGCACGCTGACAAAGTTCCTGCCTGATTGGCTGCCATTTTGGCGGGCTCCTGGCATCAGTATATCAGACAGGGCAGGGCACACGTTACCTCTGTTCCTTCCAACCCCCATGCAGAGGGGGTGGGTGGGTGGTGCGAGTGACAGAGTCCATCTCAAAGAACCAAGGTTACAGGTAAGTAACTCCAGTTTCTTATTTGAGTGGGGCTCCATGACTCAGACCAATGGGAAATTTAAAAAGCAGTCACCCAATAGGGAGGAGAAAGTCTACTAAAGAGTGTTTGGAGGACTACTCTCCCAAGCTCAGTATCTGGACAAGCTGTAATGTCCAGAGCATTGTGTTTGACAAAGGTGTGTGTGGAGCTCCATGTACCTGCTTTACAGATCTCTTTGATAGGGAAGTTATGATGTAATGCAGCGATGTAGCCATGACTCGAGTTGAATGTCATTTTAGACCTTCTTGAGGCTGTTTTTTTGACAAGGTGTAGAAAAGGGAAACGCATTCCACTAGCCAAGAGGAGCTGTTTGGTAGGAAACTTTGTTTCCAGGTGAAGGCCACCCTGTCATCAAGAAGCGCGTGTCAGACTTGCGAAAAGGTTTAGTTCTCTCAAGGTAGAAAGAGAGGGCTGTTTTGATGTCGAGACTATGGACAGACTCTCCTGAAGAGGAGTGAGGTTTTGAGAAGAAAACTGGTAGGATGATCTGCTGAGACACATGAAGAGTTGAGACCACCTTGGGACTCAACATGGGAGGTAGATGAAGGATAACTTATCTTTATGAAAAGAAACATGGAGAGTTCCCAGCAGAACCCCTAGGAGATATAAAGGAGTTGCTGGTACCATGTTAGGTGGGCACTGAAGCTCTGGTGAATGTAAGCCTGGAAATCGAGGTGAAACGTGTGATATTGGTGCATTTGGAGTCGTCTTAGACTGCTTAGATGGGGTGTCACGGTCATTGGATTTGTCCCACTTCTTCTTGGGAGATTTCTTTGAAGATTTTCTCTTAGTGGGGGATGAAATAACTGACTTTTTCTTCTTTCTTTTAGGTGAAGCTCGTGTTGGTGTGGACACAAGTCTGAGTGTGGACTCTTCTTCCCATGCCAAGGGATCAGTCAGTGCAGAGGTCCTCGCCAGTGTGGAAGGCTGGTTCAATATGGAAGACTCCCTTGGTGCAGAGAAACACACCTGCACTGAAGACAATTCTGTGAAAGACCCCAGCTGAGGCAGATCCAAAGGGAATTGGGGTCCCATCAAGGGGACCAGTCTTTTTTGGAGTGTCTCATCTGTAAGCGGGGGAGAGGCCCTATGTGGCTGAAGTGCCTTTTCTATAAGGTGAGATTGAAGCCACATTTTGTGTTTTCAACAGTCCACTTTGAGAGGCTACCACAGGTGGGACAGCTGTGAGTTTTGTGAGCCTCACCCAGGCACAACAGGGAATTGTCTTGTGAATCTGTTATGAGGAAGGAGATGGGACAGTTTTTAAATCTTTTAAAGTCTGCTTTCTTTGGAGTGCTGGACATAATGGAACAGTAGGCCTCCCCCTCCCTTCTTGTGAGGGGAGGGGAGGAGAGAGATGGCAATTTATACTCTGTGTTTTAAAGTATCAAAGAAAGAATAAATACAAAGAAAGAAAATAAAAAAATTTGGTGCAAAGGTAGAGCTTCAATAGAAGAGCTGCTTACGGAGGAGAAAAGCTTCCTTCAACAGCCTAGGCTTGGTGGTTGGAAGGAACTGAAGTAACATGCACCTTGGCCTGTCTTATATACCAATGCCAGGAGTCTGCCAAAATGGCAGCCAATCAGGCAGGGACTTTGTGGGCGCTTGGATAACTGCGTGGAGAAAGTCTCCAAGGCAGGCGCAGAACCCATTCGTGAGAGTCACGGAGCTGCACTCAAAGAAGTCTGAGTTTACTTTTGGGATGAAAGCTGGATGTAAATTAAGAGATATGTCCTTGTCAAATCTATAGATCTCTAGATCTGCAGAGGGCTAATTCCAACACACGCTTGGCAGAAGTAATAGCTATTAAAAAGGAGACCTTGAACTTTTAGCAGTGTTCGCAGTGGGAAGATCCTGCAAATATGTTCAGTCTTGAGGAAAGGATTCAGTGTCCAGTAGGTGGAGAAGCCAGAGACACTGCCCTGAAAAGTTGTCTTACATGCAAATGACTTGACAGCTGTTCCCTTCCATCTCAGCAGAACAGTTGCCAGCGCAGAGACCTGTCTGCATAGTGTGCTAACACTCTGGCTCTTTGTCAGGCCTTCTTGAAGAAACTGAAGCACCTGAGATGCCCCTGCAGGAATCATCTCTCTGTGGTTTATCCAACACCAAGTCAAGAAGGCCTTCCACAAAGTGTTGTAAATTCTAGTCGTGGTGCCTGGAGGCTGAGTGCGAGCTGTTAAAAAAGTAGCTAGGACATCTTCCAAATAGCTAAACCTCTTTAGCTGCTCACACTCAGCCTCCAGGCAGCGAGCTTGTCTATCTATCCCTTGGTACTTCATTGGGCCGTTGGTCCCTGCGACAAGAGACTTTCCCAACGTGGGAGGCAAAGACATGAGTCGGCTTGGAGTTTTGTGACTGGATAGCCAAGGACATCTCAGCCAATGCAGAGTTATCAACACTACCTCTGCATTCTAGTTCCTAATTTTCCTGAATACAGCTGAGAGCAGAGGAAAGGCGTAAAGCAGGTGAGGTTGTCAGGGATAGGCCAAAGCATCTATCCTTTCTGCCCTCAGATCCATCCTTGGCTGACCCCATTTCTTGACAATCAAATAGTAGTGATTATTATTTTATTTTTATATATAATTTTAAAATTATTATTATTAATTAAACATTTTAATATTAACATACATATTCAAAATTATTAAACATATTAACATATATTAACAAATACTGTCAAGGTGTTTATGATGTCTTTTTTTCCCCCCCCTCATATATTGTAATCCACAAGGTATGATTTTGTTTCTTCTTCTATGGTATGTCCTTGTATGCTTTCTATGCATGAAAACCATCTGGTAGTAAATTTCTTTGATTTATTTTCTTGGGTTTCTGCTATTTTTTCCATTGAATACATATACCATAGTCGTTTTACCCATTCGATTTCTGTCAGGTTCTTTGATGATTTCCAGTTTCTAGCTATAATGTTCAGTCCTGCTAGTGTCATTAGTGTACAGGTTTCTCGATGGTGTTTCATGAGTGGAAGGTTTGGATACAGTCCCAGTAGTACTGTTTCTGGACAAAATGGTATGAGGAGACCTGTAGCTCTATTCATTAGGGGCAGGAAAACCGGTAAATCCGGTATCCGATAATGCCGGTACCGGGCGTACCGGCATTATCGGATTCAACCCGGTAAATCCGGTCCGGGTACTGGATTCCGGGTACCGGATTTTTTTACATTGCAGCCATTTAAAAATGGCTGCAATGTAAAAACTTAAAGCCCCACCAAAAAAGTTTAAAAAAACAAACCCTCCCCGAGTCCAGGCTGCGCGGGTGGAAGGGGGGACACCCCCCACCCACCCTGCCCAGCCTGGATTTTTGTTT